>ML421340.1:11256-21589 GCA_005239525.1 Nicotiana knightiana | reverse complement strand
TTTTTATAGTAATTAGTTATTAAAAACTACATTACGTTAAATACTCGTCATTTGTATCATTCAGCAAATTCGTAATGCAGAACTTCAATGATTTTGACAGATGAATTATGGATATGCCACCAATGCGAATAATTCACAATTAATTACTGAAAAGTCAGTCAATATTTTATAAAATTAATTGATTTATTGGGATTTTTATAGGACGATATGACGAGTAAAAATCACATGCTCACACATGCATGATACATGTTTGATACATGTGTTGTAGAAGAATTTTTTTAACTCGATTTAATTATGAATTTTGATACAAAACCAGTCCAAATCACCTTCAATCTTCCTCAAATTTTGTATATTGACTTATCTATATGTTTTCAGTGAATTTGAATTATACGCATTGAAAAGTTCCTTTTATGCTTAGATTTTTGGAATATTGTATTTCATCACCTTATTTGCTACCTCATCCATGGAATTTCCTTTCGGCCTTGCATCTAATGTTGCCAATCACGCTTAAAAATATGGAAGGAGATTTTTGCATGTGATTCTTTGAGAGAAAGAACCTTATTTATTTGGTTTTTCTATTTTTATATGTGCTTGGCTAGTTTTTGTAAGTTTATGACTAATGGCTAGAGGTTGGTAAGTTGAGACTTATTTGGGACATTTGTGTAAGTTTAAAATTATATGTGTATCACATTGTGTATCATTTGTGTATCACATATGTATCAATTGTGTATCACATGTATATCCATGTATACATGTGTCTAAGATACATGCATGACACATGTTTGATACATGTGTCGCAGAAGGATTTTTTGAACTCGGTTTAATTACAAATTTTGATACCAAACCAGTCTGAATCACCTCCAATCTTCCTCAAATTTTGTATATTGAGTTATTTATATGTTTTCAATGAATTTCAACTATACCCATTGAAAAAAATCCCTTTTTGCTTAGATTATTGGAATATTGTATATATACATATATAATTTTGTATTTCATTACCTTATTTGCTACGCATCCATGAAATTTCATTTCCGTCTTGCATCTAATGTTGCTAATCACGCTTAAAAATATGGAAGGAAATTTTTGCGTGTATTCTTTGAGAGAAAGAACCTTATTTATTTGGTTTTTTTATTTTTATATGTGTTTGGCTAGTTTTGGTAAGTCTATGACTAATGGCTAGAGGTTGATAAGTTGAAACTTATTTGGGACATTTCTGTAAGTTTCCCAATAGAATGGATACATATTAAGAAGTTTGAATATTAGTTTTGGGATGATTTGGTAGAGTTTTAAGGTGGTTTGAATTGAAAATTCGAAGTAGAAGATGAACATGAAAAAAATATGTACACTGTGTATCATTTATGTATCACATATGTATCATATTGGTATCAAATATCTATCACATGTATATCCATGTGTATCTATGTGTGTGATACATGCGTGATACGTGTTTGATACATGTGTCGCAGAAATATTTTTTTTAACTCGATTTTAACTACGAATTTTGATAAATCAGTCCAAATAGCCTCCAATTTTCCTCAAATTTTGTTTATTGACTGATCTATATGTTTTTAATGAATTTCAATTATACCCATGGAAAAGGATCATTTTGCGCTTAGATTTTTGAAATCTTGTATATTTGTATTTTATTGTTTTCTACCTCATCCATGAATTTCCTTTCCATCTTGCATCTAATGTCGCCGATCGCGCTTAAAAAGATGGATGGAAATCTTTGCGTGTGATTCTTGAAGAGAAAGAACCTTATTTAATGGGTTTACAATTTTTATATGTGTTTGGCTAGTTTTCCTAAGTCTACAATTAATGACTAGATGTTGGTAAGTTAGTACTTATTTGGGACATTTATGTAAGATCCCCTTTATTTTTCCAAGTATGAACAAGCAACTCTGATGAATTCTTAAGCCGCGATCATGAAAAAATTGAAGGAACAGTTCATTATAGATATCTGTCCACTTAATTGAAAAAATTTATATTGAGCAGATTGAAAGTTAAGGCATTGATCGATATTTTACTTTTGAAGTGTAACATGGCCAACTTGTCGAGCAGTCTATCCTTTTGCATTATTGGCCCTTTTTTAACCGCAAACGTCGTCGTGAGCACAGCATATTGGAGGCTATTGTTTAAAAATTGTACTGATCTCCCATTTCATTTTATTTGAACTTGCTTGATTCAGCACAGAGTTTAAGGGGAAAAAAAGGAATATTAGTAAAACTTATGAATGTTCTTAAAAAAGTTATGAGATTTATGTGGTGGTTAAATTAACAGATTAATAAGGAAAAGAGTCGCATAAGATGGAAGAAAGGAAGTATCTTTTTCGATTATGGTTATTGCAGACTCTTTGTTCTTTTTTTGCATCATACTGTAAAGGAGGATTTTTTCATGTGCAGATAACATATAGGAGAATGTGTTGGCCAACGTTCAAAAATTAATTTTTCCCAATTTTCTTGTATGATTAATGCAGATTGTGTTGGCTAACCTTTAAAAATTGCATCTTTTCCAATTTATCTTATATGCTTACTGCATATTCTCCTATTTCATTAGAGTACTGCAGGTTAAACCACCAAGAAATATTTCCTTCAACTATGAATGTTATTAAAGTTTCTGACTCTCTCCAAGATCTCAGAGCACACAGTAAAATGATACAAAAATGAAATAATTGCACAGCTGGCAAAGCAAAGAATACTAACTCAATTTGAGAAGACCAAGATTGACGATGGAATGTGCAGTTAGCCTCTGAAACTGTAAAATCTCCAAGTTAGTGGCTCTTATCATGCCATCTATCTATTCAAAGCTCCAATAATCTAACAACATCAAAGTTTGAAAGCCAGAGTAGATCATAATTTCAGCTGCTTTTTACGTTTTTTCGCCATTCCATTTGAAGACTCCTCTAGTTTCTGGCAAAAACCACATTCAGGACTAACATGGAAGGCAAAAGAGAAACGATAGAATATGTGTATACTGATAGAATACCTTGTGCTGTTTCTCCTTCAACTTCTTCTTCCTCTTCTTGTTTTTCTTACTTTTCTTTGAGACGGATATTTTTATATTTTCTTCTTCTTCTTCAGCAGATCCCTGAAAAAGATTGTGCCAACTTAGTCAGGCTTGAATACTTGAATAGATCTTTGACTTGCAAAAAATCTTCACGGAAATCACAAATTAAGAACCTCAGAATCACCAAAAGAATCCACATGCTGAACAGTTCTTCCTGTACTTGATGTCCCACCTGTTCCATTTCCAAATTGTAAGAGAGTAATTATGCTCTATCGCAATATCCAAATTTTAGACCAGCTAAAAACGGCATGCAAATGAATGGCACTTCTATAAGATCATTTATTGACAGGTAATGAGCAACTTCATATAGCATTACAAACTAAAATATTAGGTTCCAGCACTAAAACTCAAATTGATGTTAAGTTTGAAAAGCCTAATCAAATAACAAAACTTTTGACATGAAAAATTCTATTGAAATACATAGCAACATGTAACATGTATAATCTACTTTGATTGGCTGGCCATGTGGCTTTAATGTTGGTTTTCAGTATCCCAATTATTATTTTGTTAAGTTTGGAGTTGAGATGAATTTCAAATCTAAGTTACGATTTATAGGGATTCAAATGCCACAATGTAAGATAAAAATCCTTAGAACTGTATGTCTATTGGACTGCCTTCTAAGGAGGCCTGGGTTCTATTCAACCAGAAAGAGAGCTTAAAATGGTGTATTTGCACAAAAGACTGTCAACTGGGGGGAGAAACTTGAATTCAAATGCTTTTTCTTCAATAACTTTGAATTCCAGTGTTTCTTCAATTAGATCAATTAACACATGTAACAAAAAGCACCTGTTACAGCCACAAGTTTTCCACAAACATGTCAAAGTTGTGAAATCGCATATTTATTAAATTGGAAGAGCACTATGTTTGAAGTTTATGTCAGCCTTTTTTCTTTTTTCTTTTTTTTTGGGGGGGAGGGAGGGAGGCAACTTAGTGACTAGCAGAAGAAAGTATATACTGTACCACAGCTACCAACTGAATCCCGACAAACAATGGGACACAACCCCAAAGTTAGATAAAACGAACGTTAATTTATCAGCATTAAATTTGGTGCCCTGGTTTCTATTTCAGGTTTTTTTTCTCACCAAAGATTTGTTTATATTACTAAAATAAGGACATCAAATGCCCAAGGAGTTCACGGCATCATTTACACGCCAACTTGGGAACTTAGTCTCCCGAAATACTACATGCACTAAGGATACAGAAAACATAGCTAGACTATGCGCAACAGAGCTAAAAGATCTAGGCATATATACAAAATCTACTTTCTCCAAGTTGAACCACTGTATTGTCCAGCTACCTAAAAGGCTAAAACTGAATTATTTGCTGCAGAAGGAGATACGCGATGCAATCAGCAATTCACTTAAAGTAGTGCAATATTAAATCTTAAAAGAATCATTTAAAACTCAAAAGGGTATCCAAGATTCTGTAGCACAGTTGAACTGATAAAGAAACCCACAAAAAATTTTAGGCATTCAAATGGGAGCAAGAAATGGTGGGCTGAAAAATGGTAGTAGTAGATAGCAGTAGTGGAAAAAACACATTAACCCATACTTGGATCCACGTGTCATTGTGCATAACTTAATATGTGGATATCATGTAAAACACAAAAGGATATTCAAGTGTGGCACAATTAATGTGATTAAGAAACTAGCAGAAAATATCAAGTTAAAGAGCGAAAGGGAGCAGCGGTGATGATTTAACAAAAGAAGAGCAGTGTACTGATTGTCATTGTGCATCATTTAAAGGGAAGACCGATGCATTAAACTCTCGCTATTGCGACAGTGCTCCGCTTCTCATAGTGCATCATTTGATCTTTAAAATCATGTAAAATTTTGTTATCAAAAAGCAATTCAAGATTTTGTAGCACAGTTAAATATACAAGAAAACCACCAAAAAGTTTAAGTGATCAAACAGGAGGGCAAAATGATGATGATTGAATAAAAAGAGTTGAAGTAGATATCACTACTGGACAGTCATTGTGCATAATTAATTTTAAAAAATCATATAAAACTCAAAGTATATTCAAGATTATGTAGCACAATTGAAGTGGTAAAGAAACCAGAACAAAAGGGTATGACGAGTGATGATAGAATGAAAAAAGAAAAGTAAATAGAACTCCCGGATTTCATAGCGCATAATTTAAATCACAATAAATCATGTAAAAACTCGGCATTCAAGATTCACTAGCACAGCTAGAGAAATATAAGAAACCAGCAGAATATCTGAAATTAAAGGGTGCAAGAATTCGTAAAGTAATGAAAAAAAAAAAAAAGTAGTAGTACTAGTAAATAAGTAGTACTGGATTGAACAGTGTGTTTAGCATTTTTGACGGCAACTTCAATGAGACGGGGATCAAGAGAGGCCAAGCCATTGGGGTCCTGCAATTTCCTCTCAAGGAATTTGGCTAAAGCTGCTGCCTTGTTAGTCTTCATCGGTCCTCCTGGATGAGCCAGCCTGCGACCACCACATCCATATCAATTAATCAATCAATCAACTCCTCCTCACTCACTGGTTATTTATTAATCGCCCATATAAAGGCAGATGTCTACATAAGTTATGAGTTCAGATGAATCAAGTAACTTCGGCTAAAACCATATATATATGCCAACAAATATACTAAATATGTATAAATATTAAATTTCAACTCAAATGGCCAATGAGTTACAGTGACATTCCAAACTCAAAAAGTTCAAATTCTGGATTCCCATGTGACCTATATTTACTCCTCTCTACAACCATATCTACATACATCTACTATATGCCTCAATCCCAAAATTGTTGGGATCAACTGTTCAATTTCTGAATATCCAGTCAGCTATATAACCATATACACAGTAATCATTATTCATATAGAGATCATAGAGTTCTGGGGATTCGGGCTTTTTTTTAAAAATTTAACTTTTTGGCTTTATTATACCTGGGCTGAGGACGAGAAGAAGAGGGAGCAGAAGGGAGCGGTGCGAATTTGCTTCCGCGAAGTGCCTTTTTCTCTTCTTCAGTCAGTTTTTCCATCTCTCTGTATTATTCTCTCCAACTTCGCCGGAGCAAAATTTCTCTGCGGGCAAGTAGGACACAACGCCGGCGAAGTAACTCTTCTTTCTTCCCCCAGCAAGAAAGACACCAGTTATACCTGTTATATGACGTCGTTTGGTGCTCCGGGATCTTCACACAAAATAGCCAGTTATTATATTTGACAGAAACTGCACCGACTAGCCACCCTAAACACTGTTATTTAGGAATTAGTCTGTGCGTCCTTAATTTCAATTTTACAATTCAATTTTTCAGGTCAAAATTTTTTTGTGTCCTAAAGTTAATATTTTTAATTTAAAATTTTATGACAAAATAATTATTGGCTAATCCAAAAATAGTATCACCAAAAATGGCTATTTGTGCACTTTGCCCCAGTAATTGCGGATAGGGTGTACAAATCGACCTGAAAAATCGCATCAAAAAGTCAAACCAAACCGATTAAAAAACTTACTTAGTTTGGTTTGATATGGTTTGGTATTGAGTAAAAATACCCGAACCAACACGGCATATAAATATATAATTTTTATATATACTTTTTAAAGATTTTTTATAGAATTTTCTTTAAAAAAATATCTAGAAATATTTGATATTCTCTTGCAGGATATAAATTTTAATATAATATGAAGTGCTCCATATTTATTGACTTTAAATAATAGGTTGTATGAACATTTTCTTATCAAGTGTTACTGAAATGCTTCTATCTCTTTGTTCTTCCATATTCATATCATATGTTAAGATCTATTAAATTCTTATATCATTTTCGAATGTGAAGTAGTTATTAATATTTAGGTATCATATTGACTTTTATGTTTAATTACTAAATTCGGTTAACTTGAAAGTGTATATCAACGAAAAATTATTATCAGACGCCTAAAAAATAATTATTACGTGTTACTAACAGAATTCTCCATATGTTTGTCAATTTTTTATATGTTTACTAAATAGATATTTGTGTAACGACCCGGTCGGTCGTTCCGTGAGATTTACCCTGTTTCCCCCATTTCTGCTTTATCATATATTGCTTCGCCCGTTTATGTTGTGTTGGGTCAGTTGGTTTGGGTTCGGAGTGGTCATGGTGAGAATTGAGGCATTTAGTCTCTTAAAGTAGCTTAATAGTTGAAAAAGTCAACTGAGAGTTGACTTATTGGTGAACGACCTCGTAATACGAATTTTATGGCTCGGATAGCTTTGTTAGATGATTTGGCACTTAGGAGTGTGTTCGGAATGGAGTTTTGATGTCCGGTGTAGAATTAGGCTTGAATTGGCGAAAGTTAGTTTTGGCGATTTTTGGTCAGCAATGAAAAATAGGCTATCAGAGTCGGAATGGAATTCCGGAAGTTGGAACCGGTCTGTAATGTCATTTTGGATATGTGTGCAAAATTTCAGGTCAATCGGAGGTGTTTTGGTTGGTTTCGGCGCCATTGGCGAAATTTAGAAGTTTCAAAGTTCATATTTTTGAATTTGATGTAATTTTGGTGTTTTCATGTTGTTTTTGGTGTTTCTAAGGCTCGACTAAGTTTGAATAATGCTATGGAGTGTGTTGTATGTTTGGTTGGGGCCCCGAGGGGCTCGGGATTGATTTCGGATGGTTGGCGGAGTTTTGAACTTAGGAAGTTGCAGCAAATGGCTGCTGGTGTAAAGTTTCTGGTGTTGGCTGCACCTGCAGATGGGTAGCCGCAGGTGCGAAGGTCCATGCGCAGGTGCGAAAGGAGGCTAGGCAGGAGGAGTCTGCAGGTGCGATGAAAGGTCTGTAGGTGCGGATTAGCTGAGCAGAACAGTATAAAAGAAAGCCTCCGTGAAATTTTAGTCATTCTAGCATTGTTGCATGCGATTGGAGCTTATTTGAGGGCAATTTGAAGAGAGAATTTGAGGGTCTCCAGTGGAGGTAAGTTCTTGGATTATTAAAGTCGTTTCTATGTTATTCGTTCGGAGGTTTTGTATTATAATAGTATACCTTTTGGCATAATTCTCTTAGATGCTCATGACATGTTGGCTTCGGGTTTTGGGGTTGGTTGAACTGTTTAACTGTTTATTGGCCTAATGTATTTAGTAAATTCTGTATATTTTATGAAATGCCTTAAATTGGTTGGGATTTTTGAAAGAAACTGTAAATATGTGATTGTTGGCTAGCCTAGTTCCACGATAGGCGCCATCACGGCTGGTTTAGGATTGGGGTCGTGACAGTTTGGTATCAGAGCCTAGGTTACATAGGACTCAAAGGTCATGAGCAGGTTTAGTAGAGTCCTGCGGATCGGTACGGAGAAGTTTGTACTTATCTTCGAGAGGCTGCAGAACTCTTAGGAAACATTTTTATCTTTCTTGAACTCTTTCGTGCTAATCTAATGATTCTTGAAATCTAAACATACGTTGTTTCATTCTCTCACAGATGGTGAGGACATGCAATACCGATCAGGGTGACCAGACACCAGCTAGACCAGCGAGAGGTCGAAGCCACGGTCGAGGCCGTGGTAGAGGTAGGGGCCAGCCCGCGCAGTAGTCGGGACAGTACCACAGGATCCCGCTATCGTTCAGGATCAGGTTCCCGCCGATAGTGCTCCAGCGGGACAGGCTCAGGCACTGGCAGTGCCTATTGTTATTCCGGGTCTTCAGGAGACCCTGTCTCAGATATTGACAGTGTGCACCACTTTGGCTAAGGCAGTCGTTATGTCTTCTACTGCCACCGCAGCTCAGGCCGGGGGAGGCAATCAGACTCCAGCTGCCCGGACACCTGAGCAGGTTGTACGGGGTATTCAGGCACCGGGAGCAGTCCCAGCTCAGCCGGTTGCTCCGGTCTAGGATTATGTGGTCCCTGCTATGCCTGAGGACGAGCACCGCAGGTTGGAGAGGTTCATCAGACATCAGCCTCCGACTTTCAGCAGTACAGAGGGCGAGGATGCCCAAGAGTTTCTAGATAAGTACCAGAGGATACTACGTACTGCGGATATTTTGGAGACCAGTGGGGTCTCATTTGCTACATTTCAGTTTGCGGGTGCTGCTTTTGCTTGGTGGGAGTTAGTCGAGAGGCGTAGGCCGGTTGGTTCAGCACCTCTCACCTGGCAGCATCACGATCTTTTTGGAGAAGTATCTTCCTCGGTCCCACAGAGAGGAGCAACGCAAACAGTTTGAGCAGCTGCGCCAGGGAGAGTTGTCAGTTACTCAGTACGAGATGAGGTTTTCCGAGTTGGCTAGGCATGCTTCTGAGATTGTCCCTACTGATAGGGAGAGGGTGAGGAGGTTTGAGATGGTCTTACTTACCAGCTCCGACTATTTATGACTCGGGAGAGAGTATCAGATGCTTCATTCGAGCAGGTTGTTGACATACCTCGAGATATTGAGTTGGTTCGCCGCTAAGAGCGGGAGGAGAGGGAGGCCAAGAGGCCTCGTGGATCGGGTAGTTCTAGTTGTGCTCCCTTCAAGGGCAGTTTCAGCAGGGGAGAGGCCGTTCATTCAGGCATCCTCATTCAGTCATCCAGCGTATATTGGTGCATCTTCGGGGTATGGTCCCCCTGGTTCTCATCCAGGCCGTACTTCATTTGGTGCCCTCCAGCTCATAGTGCAGCTCGAGCACCACCAGTTCAGAGTTCTCCTATGCAAGAGTCTTCTAGTGGTCGTTCTGGTGCCAGGGGTTTCTATCAGTCCCTGCCTCCAGCTCCAGGGAGTTGTTTTGAGTGTGGAGAGTTCGGGCACATGTGGAGGCAGTGTCCCTATCGTCCCGGTGGTTCTTCTCAGCAGAGGGGCCAGCCTTCGACTTCAGCTCCAGTTACTTCACCACCCGCCCAGGCAGCCAGGGGTGGTAGTCAGACAGCTAGAGGCCGCCCTAGAGCGGTAGGTCGAGCAGGTGGAGGTCAGGCCCGCATGTATGCATTTCCAGCCAGGCCAGATGCTATGGCCTCAGATGCAGTGATCGCAGGTATTGTCTCAGTCTATTGCCGAGATGCCTTGGCTTTATTTGACCCTGGTTCTACATATTTCTATGTTTCTTCTTATTTTGCCCGTTTTTTGGATATGCCTCGTGAGTCTCTAGTCACCTCTGTTCATGTGTCGACTCCGGTGGGCGATATTGTTATTGTAGACCGTGTGTATTGGTCGTGCATGATATCTATTGGGGGTCTGGAGACCCGAGTGGACCTACTGTTATTCAGCATGGTCGATTTTGATGTGATATTGGGCATGGATTGGTTATCTCCGTGTCATGCTGTTCTTGATTGTCACGCTAAGACCGTGACCTTAGCTATTA
>ML421340.1:0-11220 GCA_005239525.1 Nicotiana knightiana | reverse complement strand
CGCATGGTTGAGAAAGGGTGTTTATCTTATCTGGCTTTTGTGAGGGATGTCAGTGGTGAGACTCCCGCTATTGATTCGGTTCCTGTGGTCCGTGACTTTCCGAACATGTTTCCTGCAGAACTTCCAGGTATGCCACCTGACAGGGACATTGATTTTGGTATTGACTTGGTGTCAGGAACCCAGCCTATTTCTATTCCACCTTATCGTATGGAACCAACGGAGCTAAAGGAATTAAAGGAGCAGCTTCAGGAACTCCTAGGTAAGGGGTTCATTCGGCCTAGTGTGTCACCTTGGGGTGCACCGGTGTTGTTCGTGAAGAAGAAGGATGGGTCCATGCGTATGTGCATTGATTATCGGCAGCTGAACAGAGTTACGGTGAAGAATCGGTATCCCTTGCCTCGTATAGATGACTTGTTTGACCAGTTTCAGGGTGCCAGGGTATTTTCCAAGATTGACTTGTGTTCCGGTTATCATCAGCTGAAGATTCGGGGGCCAGACATCCCGAAGACTGCTTTCAGGACTAGGTATGGTCATTATGAGTTCCTGGTTATGTCATTTGGGCTGACCAATGCCCCAGCAGCCTTTATGCACTTGATGCACAGTGTATTTCGGCCTTATCTGGATTCTTTCGTCATCGTGTTTATTGATGATATCTTGGTGTATTCCCGATCCCGGGAGGATCATGAGCAGCATTTGAGAGTTGTGCTTCAAACCTTGAGAGAGAAGAGATTGTATGCAAAATTTTCGAAGTGTGAATTCTGGCTTGATTCAGTAGCATTCTTGGCGCATGTGGTGTCCAGTGAGGGTATTCAGGTTGATCCGAAGAAGGTAAAGGCGATGCAGAGTTGGCCTAGACCGTCATCAGCTTCTGAGATTCGCAGTTTCCTTGGGTTGGTAGGGTACTACTGCCGTTTCACAAAAGGGTTTTCATCTATTGCAGCACCTATGACCAGACTGACCCAGAAGGGTGCTCAGTTTAGGTGGACTGAGGAGTGTGAGGAGAGCTTCCAGAAGCTCAAGTCAGCTTTGACTACAGCGCCGGTATTGATTTTGCCTACGGGTTCAGGTTCTTATACAGTTTACTGTGATGCCTCGAGAGTTGGCCTTGGAGAGATTTTGATGCAGGACGGTAGGGTGATTGCCTACGCGTCCAGGCAGTTGAAGTTGCACGAAAAAATTATCCATTGCACGATCTTGAGCTAGCAGCCATTGTTCACGCCTTGAAGATTTGGCGTCACTATTTCTGTGGAGTGCATTCTGAGATTTTCACAGATCACGTAGTTTGCAGCATCTACTTAAGTAGAAGGATCTGAATTTACGTCAGAGGAGGTGGTTGGAGCTTCTCAAGGATTATGATCTCACTATTTAGTATCATCCGGGGAAGGCCAATGTAGTGGCCGATGCCCTGAGTCGCAAAGCAGAGAGTTTGGGGAGTCTAGCCTACCTTCTAGTAGTAGAGCGGTGATGCGAGACTAAATTGCATAGTTTAACATGTGATATACCTTACATTTTATGCGCATTAATGATAAAAATACACTTGTTATGTGCTTAATGGAGTTTATTTCATGTGTAGGTGAAGTGGAGATGGAAACGGAGCTAAAAGGATGCAAATACGTCGAAAAATACGCGAAAGGAGACACCTGGGCGATAGCCGGGCGACAGAGCCAAACAACATANTATTTTAACAGCTTGCTTGATACGTAAATTCCCTGTGGGATCGACTCTGGGCATAATACCCCGGATTATATTTGCAATGCCCGTTTAGTCTTTCTATAAGACATAGTTGAGCGTGATCAAGCGACCATTAGCCCTTGATGTTCAGGCCTTAGCGGGTCAGTTGGTGAGATTGGATCTATCAGAGCCCCCGTGGGTATTGGCTTGTGTAGCCTCCACGTCTTCTCTTTACGATCAGATTAGAGCACGCCAGTATGATGATCCATATTTTGTTGTTCTTCAGGACATGGTGAGTCGCGGTGATGCCAGGGATGTGGTTATTGGTGATGATGGGGTCATGAGGATGCAGGGCCGGATTTGCGTTCCCAATGTAGATGGGCTTCGATATTTGATTCTAGCTGAGGCCCATAGTTCACAGTATTCCATCCATCCGGGTTCCGCAGAGATGTATCAGGATTTGAGGCAGCATTATTGGTGAAGGCGGATGAAGAAAGATATTGTTGAGTTTGTGCTCGGTGTCTCAACTGTCAGCAGGTTAAGTATGAGCACCAGAGACCAGGTGGATTGCTTCAGAGATTTGATATTCCGGAGTGGAAGTGGGAGCGGATCACCATGGACTTTGTAGTCGGAAACCCATGGACTTCGAGGAGGTTTGATGCTATATGGGTTATTGTGGATCGGCTGACCAAGTCCGCACACTTCATTCCTGTTGGTACTACTTATTCTTCGAAGCGGTTAGTTGAGATTTATATCAGGGAGATTGTCCGATTGCATGGGGTTCCAGTTTCTATCATTTTCGACAGAGGTACTCAGTTCACATCTTAGTTTTGGAGAGCCGTACAGAGAGAGTTGGGTACTCAGGTCGAGCTGAGCACAACGTTTCATCCTTAGACCGACGGGCAGTCGGAGCGTACCATTCAGATTTTGGAGGAGATGTTGTGTGCTTGTGTGTTTGACTTTGGTGGTTCATGGGATCAGTTTCTGCCACTAGCGAAGTTTGCGTATAATAACAGCTATCAGTCGAGTATCCAGATGGCTCCGTATGAGGCTTTATATGGTAGGAGGTGCAGATTTCTGGTTGGTTGGTTTGATCCAGGCGAGGCTAGGCTATTGTTCACAAACTTGGTTCAGGATGCGTTGGGTAAGGCGAAGTTGATTCAGAAGGGCTTCGCACGACGCAGTCTAGGCAGAAGAGTTATGCGGACCGGAAGGTCCGAGATGTGTCTTTCATGGTTAGGGATAAGGTGTTGCTGAAGGTGTCTCCCAATGAAGGATGTTATGAGATTCGGGAAGAGGGGAAAGCTGAGTCCCAGGTTCATTGGGCCACTTGAGATGCTTCAGAGGGTTGGGGAGGTGGCTTATAGGCTTGTTGTGCCTCCCAGTTTATCGATTATTCATCAGGTGTTCCATGTTTCGATGCTCCGGAAGTATGTTGGTGACCCGTCTCATGTTTTGGACTTCAGCACAGTTCAGCTCGAGGGTGTTATGTCATATGAGGTAGAGCTAGTGGCTATTTTGGGTCGACAAGTCAGAAAGCTGAGATCTAAGGATATAGCTTCAGTAAGGTTCAGTGGAGAGGGCAGCCGGTGGAGGATGCGACCTGGGAGACCGAGCAGGAGATGCGGGACAGATATCCTCACTTATTCGAGACTCCAGGTATGTTTCTAGACCCGTTCGAGGACGAACGTTTGTTTAAGAGGGGGAGGATGTAACGACCTGGCCGGTCGTTCCGTGAGATTTACCCTGTTTACCCCATTTCTGCTTTATCATATATTTCTTAGCCTGTTTATGTTGTGTTGGGTCAGCTGGTTTGGGTTCGGAGTGGTCATGGTGAGAATTGAGGCATTTAGTCTCTTAAAGTAGCTTAATAGTTGAAAAAGTCAACTGAGAGTTGACTTATTGGTTAACGACCTCGGAATGTGGATTTTATTGGCTCGGATAGCTTCTTTAGGTGATTTGGGACTTAGGAGTGTGTTCAGAATGGAGTTTTGATGTCCAGTGTAGAATTAGGCTTGAATTGGCGAAAGTTAGTTTTGGCGATTTCCGGTCGGCAGTGGAAAATAGGCTATCGGGGTCGGAATGAGATTCCGGAAGTTGGAACAGGTCCGTAATGTCATTTTGGATATGTGTGCAAAATTTCAGGTCAATCGGAGGTGTTTTGGTTGGTTTCGGCGTCGTTGGCGAAATTTAAAAGTTTCAAAGTTCATAGGTTTGAATTTGATGTAATTTTGGTGTTTTCATGTTGTTTTTGGTGTTTCGAAGGCTCGACTAAGTTTGAATAATGCTATGGGGTGTGTTGGTATGTTTGGTTGGGGCCCCGAGGGGCTCGGGATTGATTTCGGATGGTTGGCGGAGTTTTGAACTTAGAAAATTGCAGCAAATGGTTGCTGGTGTAAAGTTTCTGGTGTTGGCCGCACCTGCGGATGGGTAGCCGCAGGTACGACGCTGCAGGTGTGAAGGTCCATGCGCAGGTGCGAAAGGAGGCTAGGCAGGAGGAGACCGCAGGTGCGAAGAGCTGGCCGCACCTGCGAAGCCGCAGGTGCGGAGAAGAGATCGCAGGTGCGAAAATTGGTCTGTTAGTGGGATTTCGCAGGTGCACACCTGGGACCGCAGGTGCGGGTCCGCAGGTGCGATGAAAGGTCCGCAAGTGCGGGTTAGCTGAGCATAACAGTATAAAAGAAAGCCTCCGTGAAATTTTAGTCATTCTACCATTGTTGCATGCAGTTGGAGCTTATTTGAGGACAATTTGAAGAGAGAATTCGAGGGTCTTCAGTGGAGGTAAGTTCCCGGATTACTAAAGTCGTTTCTATGCTATTTGTTCAGAGGTTTTGTATTATCAGAGTATACCTTTTGGCATAATTCTCTGAGATGCTCATGACATGTTGGCTCCGGGTTTTGGGGTTGGTTGAACTGTTTAACTGTTTATTGGCCTAATGTATTTAGTAAATTCTGTATATTTTATGAAATGCCTGAAATTGGTTGGGATTTTTGAAAGAAACTGTAAATATGTGATTATTGGCTAGCCTAGTTCCACGATAGGCGTCATCACGACTGGTTTAGGATTGGGGTCATGACAATTTGTTTACCAAATATTTAACAAAGTAAGATTGAAATAATATGTAAGTAACAAAAAACTGAAAAACCCGACAAAATCGAATCAATCCAAACCGATATAGTTGGTTTGGCTTAGTTTTGATAAAAATCGAACCAACCCGATCCATATACAGCCCTAATTGTGGACATTGATTATAGAAAAATAATATACAACAGTTATTTAGGAGGTTTAGATCCCCTCCAGTATTTTTTCCTTTAGTATTTCTCGATGGGGGTGTAGGATGCTGCCATGTGTTAGTAAAAGTTTTAATGGCCAAGATATTATTGGATACTTCAAGAGCCATTTTATATTATGCTAGCAGAGAAAAATAAATAAACATCAGACAACAATCCTTTTCTGAATTTTATTGCGTGAACTTCCGTGCCGGCTAAATGAAATGAAGAATGATAGGGAAGGGCAAAAAAAGAGAAGAGATGTGCTAAATTAAGCTCCCGTTTGGCCATAAATTTTAATATTTTTTTCAAAAAAAAAAATTAAATGTAGTATTTGTTCATGAAATCTGATCAATTTTTAAAAAAACTTTTCAAGTTCTGAATTTGATTTATGACAGTTTTGGGTGAAATTTTTTTCTTCCACTCTCAAAATTTCAATTCTTTTTTCAAATAAAATGCATGTCCAAATATAATTTCAACTTCCAAAAATAATTTTTCAACACAACTTCAATCTTTTTTCAAATTTCAATCAAATTTATGTGGAAACGCTAGCTAATGAATTTAGATGAAGAAAAGAGAAATGGGAGTGTTGCTCTTATGAGCATGAATCACCCAACTGTGTGGCTTCATGTCACCGGCGTCAGAAGTTCGCGGTAATCTAATGGAAATTCAAAAACAGTTTTGTTATTTAGTGTTTTTGAAGTTAAACTAATAAAAATGAATTAATTTTGCAATCAGCAAAATTTTGGCCTTTCAAATTATTATTGATGTGTGGCAGTATCCTATACTCCTATTTAAAAATACTGGAGGAAAAACTGCTAGAGGGGATCTCAATCCCTATTTAAGTTAGTTCTTCTATCTCGCCTTATTATTAGAAGATAATTATAATTAAAAGGGGAGAATTGCAGCAATAATCACTCTTAAGGTTGTTATTTAAAACATAACTACAGTTAAAAATTAATGCGACTTTCTCACCATTCCCTCTTCCATTCTTAAAGCAGAATTCAACTGGACCAAAAATAATATTTGCATGCCTTTATATGTAAATAGTGAGCGTGAATCGAAGTTCAAAATCAAAGTAGAGTGAAAATTTTCCAAAAGAACCAGAATAATACGAAAAAAATAACAAAAGCTTTAGCGCATGGTATACATACGCTACACAAACATTTCCTAACGAATCAGGCTAACTGCCGTTCGTTTATTTTATTTATTTTTGGTTAAATAACATAACGCATGTTTACCACTTTGTTTGTACAAACAAAGCAAATTTTCACGTTTTGCTTCAATCGTTATGTTTGTTAGGATTTTTTGTCCTAATTTTATTACCATAATTGAGTTTTACTTTTCTCCTAAAGGAATGCCAAAATATTACCATAATTTCTTTTATTTTTCCTATAAAAGAAAATATAAATTTCTTCCAAATTTAATAAATTCCTTTCTTAGAGGAAAAGTTCTGGTCTCTATAAATAAAGGATCTATCCTTCATAAACAACAACAGTAGCATCCATAATATAGTCTTTACGAGAGTTATGTTTAGGGGGTTTTATTCTCTCAATAGGATTTTATGTTATTATATTAATTTTTTCATATTAGGCAAAGTAGCCAAACCACATTAGAATAATATGCTTCTTTTAAGATGATTTTCTTTGTCGTCTGATTATCGTGTCCAATGTTTGCAAATTATTATCTTTCATATGACACCTTGTTATTTTTTAACCCAACAAGTGGTATCAGAGCTAATGGTTCAGAGCCGATGGTTGAAACGATATTGAAGACATGTTCAAGGCGGATTCAATTCAAGCTACAACTAATTTGACAATAACGAAGATTTTGTCCCAAAAAAAAATGTTCGAAGTAGTATATGTGGAGATAAACGTTCAACCATAACCATATTGTTGCATATATAAAAAAAAAAAAAAGGATTAAGCATAAAAAGGTTTCCACGAGACATCCTATATAAGTCAAAGTAAATTATAATCATCTTATCATGTGCAATTGCTAGAAGTAGCTGGTCAATTACTTTGTGATACAATACCTTCACATTGATTTTTAGTGATACATTTGACGGGAATTACTTGTTAAATTTTCAATACTCGCTTAACTCTAGAGTACCTATTAAAAGTATGGAACCAATAACCAGAGGCAATACAACACAACATATACCGTGAGCTTCAACATATATTGTAACAAAGCTAGGTTGAGCTCCACTCGGACTCGATTGAGCTTGGCTCTGTAGTATAATAAGCTTGGCTGGACTCAGCCCTGACTCGGCTTAATGCCCAGGCTAGGCCATAACTAATCTCCTAATTTCAGTTCGCCAATGTCGCACCCCCCACCCCCTGAGCCTAAAAGAAATGTAGCAACCCCCCCCCCCCCCCTCCCTTTCATATTCTCGAACTAACTTCCCCACTTAGTGACACCTTAAAATACTCTAAAGATCAAGATAAACCAGAGTGATTTGAGAGGGGAGAGGGAAAAACCATTTTGTAATATAAAGAAAAAGGGGTAGAGTAATAAAAACTATCCCCCGGAAGTTACACTGCTATAACAAGTTCCGGAAGTCACATGCTATAATAAATTACGCAAGTCACATGCAATTCACATTCCTAAGAACCAACTCAAAACTAATCATCAATTTCAAAAAAAAATATCATGGCTAACTATAAAAGAGTAAAAAGAAGACATGTAATAGCAAAACGACAACGATAAGATTGGATTGATATTACTGAATTTCTTCATTGATCGTGGAAAGTGAAAAGCAGCGAGTAGAGCAGCAAAAGCACGAAAAGGGTTTTCGTTTTATTTTTGCTGACAAGGGTGTTATGGAAAGACGAGTACAATATCAACTTTTATTCTCTTATGAGTTAGTACTACCCTAAAACTCCATTTAACTGTCAACTTTTTGTGAGTTACATATTTAAGCTATAGGGTGTCCTCAAAATACCGTGAATTATATTTTCCTTCATATCAAAATTTTTAGGTTAAATTTTTAGAGGGACGTCTGGTACATTGTCACGACCCAAAACCTAACATGTCGTGATGACCCCTATTGATGGTACTAGGCAAGTCGACTTTCCCCCAAAAAAAAAACTTTAGAAATCAAATATAGGGTAATGTAAACATTTCCATATCAGGAATTTTTCATAATACTCAAAGTTAAACCCAAAATAGAAACAAAGTGCGGAATACTAGCCCCAAACACCAGGGTGTTACTAAGCCATGAACGTCTAAGTATCAAAACTAATACATCCCAATGTCAAAACATCGGTACAAAGCAGAAAGAAATATAGAAGGAGTAACAAAGTCTTGCGGACGCTGGCAGCTACCTTGCAGTCTCCAGAACTCGAACACGCCTGGACTCAACGATATCCGTGCTCAGATACACCTGGATCTGCACATGAAGTGCAGGGTGTAGTGTGAGTACAACCGACTCAGCAAGTAACAGAAATAAATAAGGAATTGAGAAGCAGTGACGAGCTATACGGAACAATTTAGTTGATAATTTTTCACAGTTAAGAGTAAACACGAGTAAAATCAGTTGCATAATTACCAAGTTCAAATAAGCAAAATATCAGCTAAATGCAGCAACGAGAGGAAAAACATATGCAACCTCACAGGTTCTATCACTCAAGTCCTCAATCACTCAACACTCAAATCTCAGCCCTTAATTCACACGCTCAATAGATATTTGCGCTCACTGGGGGTGTTCAGACTCCGGAGGGGCTCCTACATCCCAATCGTTAAAATCTGCACAGACAATTCACGTGCTATAATATCATATCTGTTACATCTCGCATTTCTTATATAAAAGTTTCATCTTCAGTTAATCGATATAGACTCGGGGATGAGATTATCTTGAGGTTAACGTATTTATGCTATTTATAACAAGTGATAAGTAAGTGCTATGAAGGTTAAAGGATACACGAATTAAAGGAAATGAGTTTCGTTGAAGGTTGTCGATTTGGGATAAAATATAGTCTGATTTATAATACCCGATATTTTATGGACAGGTACCATACAAGGTACCATATGACTGTGATAGTATAATGTATAAGGTATATTAAAAATGAGTAGAATTTTAAGTAATTTGAGAAAGTTCTTAATTATGTGAGTAACTGGTTAATTACCGGGTAACAGGACATTACCTAATTAACTAATAAGTTGGATAAAGACTAAAATCCACCCCCCTCCCACGTGGAAGCAAGACACACCTTAAGCAAATGACTCTTAATCATTTTGATTAGGTGGCAACCTAAAATGCTAAATATAAGACACATTAACTCCAACATTTTTAATAAAAATCAGATGTAAAGCTTTGGCAAAGTTAGTAGCGTTTCCAACATTTTCAATACAAATCAGATGTCAAGCTTTGGCAAAGTTAGTAACGTGACTTCATACAAAATTCCTACAAATTCCTACAACAACATTAGCAACGTGATTTCTTCATCCATTTCCTACAAAAGAAATTCAACGAGAATTATTAGAACCTTAGCAAAGTAAAATTTTGCGGTTTTAAAGGAGTACGGTGTAACCTTTTCCAAGAATATTATATGGATTTTTTCCTAATCTAGGTATGTTAAGGCTATCCCTTCATTCTTTTTGGCATAATCCAAATTATACAGAAGAAACGAGCAAATGCACAGTTTTCATAAACGACTCTATTCATAGAAGTACTAGGGGTCTCTATGTTCTTGATTCCTCATGTGGCATATTATTATATCATCTGTTCATGGGTCTCAGAATGATATGCACTTGATAAAGTTTATCCGAAAGGAATATTGAGATCATTCATTTATAAATGTACATTGACCTATGACCAAATGGCATTATATATGCGTATGTATAAGTATATATATGTATATGGGATATGGGAAAAGGTTACGGCATTATATATGCACCACCACCTGATCAGTTGGTATATGTTGATGATTTTGCTCACAGTGACCGAGATAATATAATGGGATACCCTCAGAGGCTTGAAGATGTTATATACAGATATTATAATTGTTTCAGGATTTGCAAAGTTATTTAGACTTACAGGCGGAATTCCTTATTCCATGTTTCATCTATGTCTCTTATGTATTGATTTTCATGCCTTACATACTCAGTACATTATTCGTACTGACGCCCTATTTCCCGGGGCCTGCGTTTCATGCCCGCAGGTGCAGGTAGGAAAGCTGACGGTCCCTTGCTTAGGATCCTTGATCAGCGAGAGTTGGCATGCTCCACTTGATCCGGAGCTGCTTTTGATTTTGGTACGATATGCTTATATATATATATATATATATATATATATATATATATATATATATATATATATATGGGTATGACATGGCCTAGTCTCGTCCTTGTACAGTTGTATTTTCTATTAGAGGTCTGTAGACAGTATGTATAGTTGGTTAGTATGTGGCTTTGCCGGCTTCCAATTTTGGATATGTAGTTGTCTATAGCAGCCTTGTCGGCTCGCCCCACGTATTCCGCATGTATATGTACATATGACTTTTGGGCAGGTTTCCTTCATGTATTTCATTCTCCTAATTCAACAGATGTTATTCAGGTTTATATCTTACACGCATGCTTAGGGGTGTTCGACAGGTAGAACTCGGGCACCCGTCGCGCCCCATCCGTTTGGGTCGTGACAATATCAAGTGTTGGTACCCAATTTTTCCCAATATTATTTTCAACATGTATATATATTTTTAAAATAATGCATGAGCATCAATTAGTATTTTTTCATAATTTTCTGTAATTTTAAAGGATTTTAATTAATTTATTCCATCATTTTATTATCTAAATAATTACTAATTGCATCACAAATGATTTATAATAATTTTATTTCTTAATTTTATCATTTATATTTATATTAAGCTTTAACCATTTTATGCATAACTATATTTATATCTCTAGGTTATAGTTGCAATAACTTTGCAACAATAGCCCAAGTATGCATAATTACTTTATTTTTACACGAAAATGATATTTCATATTTTTATAATATTAAGTAATTATTTTAAATTATTTTCATGCACAAATAGCATTTTTTATCACTTATTAACTATTTTATAAATTATTTTTATTAAATTAAATGGGTATTTAACATATAGCCTCTTTTATTAATTTTTTGGACCTTAGCCCAATAATTACCCCAGCTCAATAACCCATTACCCGCTACCTATTACCCATTACCCAAACCCAATACCCAATTCTTATAACCTTCCCCAACCTAAGAACCAATCCTGGTCGTTGATCTTAGAAGATCAACGGTCCAGAAACCCCTTT
>ML421338.1:8014-54993 GCA_005239525.1 Nicotiana knightiana | reverse complement strand
ATATATATATATATATATATATAGACACTCTGGATCTCAAGAGCTGTCCTTCTCACATAACATCCCCGCTACGTGGGACCTCAACACATAAGAAATTATCAAGTTGTTTCATAACTCATACTGCACAATCACAATAACACATAAATTTGACCAAGACGGAACAACACCCGTTGTTCTAATACCTTTCCATGAAAAGAGCTCTACTGAAAGGAACATGCTTGGCTCACACGGAGCCCATAATCATATCTAAATCCATCCACAAACATCGAGCCACCTCGCTCGCACCAAACTTAGCTATAAGCTTTTACCTGGGTCCACATTAACCCTACTTTTTCTCATAATACACGAGAACAACCATCATCACCGGGACTAACATCCCATAATCCATAATCAACTGAACCGAACGCCCTCCAGGCATAAATTCTCAATTAAGCCATATTGCACTTGTTTATACTCAGCCAGATCTGAAATTTATCAAATGGCTACATGTCACACTTTATACAATCTTTCTGCGGTCATGATTCCACGACCTTCCACACAAGGCAACAAGTCTGCCCATCCATAACACCGACCACACTGAGACCGCAAAACACATCAAGAACCCATGACCAGGGTACAAGGCCTCTTTCACCGAATATCAATCTCAGGTGACACTGAAGATAACACCAGCTTACTCTGAACTTTCAAATCACTTTGTCTTACTCTTCCGAGCTCATGACATCCTTATAAACATCGGAACTAAATCTCGATTCTTACTCCCAGTTACATACTTCTTCCCGCACTTAACATACCAACATGAGGTAGCGCAAGAATTCCATCATAACTTTCGAACCACCAATAGGGTGAACACTTCATCACATAGAAACTTTTTACTTGACTCAATTCAAGAGTACCATCTCAACACACGAGTGAATTCCCATTATTACCCAGATCATGCAAATTCTTAAGTAGTAGTCTATGGATCCGCCTACACCTGGCAGGCCATAGCACTCAAATGTTCCCACATTAAATCCATTACGACGGCCGACAAGGCCCGCACACACCGGCACAAACCATATGCATAACTTAATCACATCAAAGGAACCAACCACTGCCGAAAACGTGCCATTTCAACCATGGCTAATCAATCTATCTTCTTTTAATCATCATCAATTGCCTCAGGAATAATAACAACTTCCATCAACCCATAGAAAACTCAACCCTCACTCATCCCGAGTGACCATGATTCACGAGACTATGCTGCCCAAATCATGCAACCCATCTCATACCCTTCTGATAATCTTTTATTCAACCCGGAGTCTATTTCTCTCACTCCTTCAATATTCTCCTGCATGCTGAAACATATCACAGAACATTCCAACCATCCTCTTTTTTTCTCAGAGATTACTCTGCAAGAGCTCGATTCTCGATCATACTGCTGCCTGAAATCCTTCATTCCCGCATTCTTAAATTTTGAACTCACTAGGACCACTATTGAGAGTCACCCACTCTGACTTGCCCCGAATACAATCAACCCCAAGGCTCTCCTAGCACAGGAACACCTTTTTTAATGAAACACGTGACTGGGTCATTATCCTTACAACTCGCCCATGCTTTAAGCATAAATTATGAATGTTCCAAAGCCTAACCCTCATCCGACAGGGCCAACTTTTGCACATATTCATCAAATCTCACGCACAATTACCATTTTACCCTTTTTCCTTAACTGAAATAACTTGCCAACACGCCGAAAATCCTCAACCCCATGCGAAGACAATCCTACAACCCCATGCGAAGAAAATCCTACAACCCAACTACAGATGGTGGGACTCCCCCACTTAACCCGAAGCTACTCTCTGCACCACTCTAGACCCTGCTGAGATCCTTACTCCTTTGATAACACGATCTTGCTCAGCCGATCCGTCCAAATCTTCCAAATTCTCTTGCTAGCACTCCCTAAATACTCGAATTCTCTAGAATCATTCACACATTTATCTCCTACCGTCTAGCCACTAGGACCCCTCACAGAACCTGCCAACCCCGCCATTACTAACCTATCCCCAGAAGACAACCCACATGTAGAAATCACTCGCGGATACCTTCCAACGATGCTGAAATGCACGCTCTCTACGACTTCAATACCCCATCCTACGCCCTACTTCATTTACCAACTTACTAGTCCATCTGCTCCTCATGGACATCTATTAAATGTGCGACAATATCTTCAAATTCCAAGTTGTGCTGCCGCTCCCCCACATTGGGACTGCTCGACTTTCGCTTCTTACACCTGGACTTCTATAAATGGAACCACCTCCTAGCCTCATTCCAGGATCATTCTTTGCCAACCGCATTCTTCAATACTTCTTCTCAATACTCTGACCCCATGCAACCGAAGAACCCATAGCACCGACAAATTAACACACTCCATTCGATAATGACGACGATGAAACATCACAGGTGCATATCCCATCTCACTTGAAGACACCAAGTCTTACTACCTTATCAACCCCAACCGGACCATTCATAACCCAAAATGCCATTCCTCTGCCGGCCCAAAAGCATTGATATCTCGAAATCACGCTCTGAGGAGACCTCCCTTCAAACCATTCATCTCTCCCAACATATGGGCAAACGTTCTATCATCATATCGACACCGCGCAACGATCAATTGCAACCATCATCACTACCCGAGCACAGCTCAAGGCTCCCACAAACACAGCTACTGAGCTGAAATAACACATTAACCTTTCACAGGGCCATAACAACAAAGACGACCATTTACTCATGGAAGCATCTCAAATTACATTTGTAGCACCATTTCCATTCCTCAAATTCCTAATCCATAGCAAGCGCTTCGCGACGCATAAGATTGAGTTGGAATGAACATAATCATAAGCCTCACAGGAATCAACTCACACGATGAAGAATCTAGAAGGGAAGTACTCCTAACAGCCCTGTAGCCTCTCCAAGATAAGTACAGACGTCTCCGTACCGATCCGCAAGACTCTACTAGACTTGCTCATGACTCGTGAGACCTACGGGAACCTAGCGCTCTGATACCATGTTGTCACGACCCAAAATCCATAGGTCGTGATGGCGCCGGACACCCCTGTCAAGAAAGCCAAATCCTTAATTAGTTGAAATTCATTCATGTTTTAACATTTTCGAAACAGTTACCTTCCTTGGATTTCATAATCAAATAAATAAATTTTCGTAAATTAAAATACGACAGCAAATAAAATTCTGTTATTTAAAAATAGTGATTTAAAGATTTCACTTAAACAATTATCGCAATACATATCCCAGAACCCGGTGTCACAAGTACATGAGCAATTACTAAGAATTTATATAATTCTTCCAAAGCCTGTCTGAAATACAACTGGACAAGATAATTTAAAAATATGAATAAACACAGTCTGAAGGAGACTCTGTCAGCTGCGGATCACCTCCAGATGATGCATCTCGCCTAAGTCTCCGAATCCTCCACATTGCTATGAAAGTACCTGTACAATAGAATGCACAGCAAGTGTAGTATGAGTGCAAAAAACAATGTGTACTCAGTAAGCCGCTCGCCTAACCTCAGAGAGGTAGTGATGATAGGTTTAGACACTTACTAAAGGTCAATTTTAGAATATTTACGAGTGACACAAAGCATGGTATTATCATAGGCAGTTTATAAAACAGGATTTAAACATCCTTCAATTTCGTTCACATTTAACACTTTATATCTTCGTCATATTAACAATTAATCAGCATAGTGATTTAATCAAATAATAATGAATCAACGCAAGTAACAACTTCTTCCAAAAGTCTTTTTAATAACTTTAAGTCATTGTCATTTCAATCGACAATTTAACATTTCAGGCCAGTAATCAGGCAAATATCATAGAAACTACGCAACAAATATCATGCGCAGGCAATGCCGAGGGTCTAACGGCGTGGCCCAACAATAGTAAATTGTGCACTGCCGAGGGGTCAACCGGCTCGAACCATAGATGCATCTATCTGCCCCGCTCGCGAATCGATCATGCGACGTGGTTAACATAATACGGCTAGCCTGCTCGCAAATTATACATACGACTCAGGTGCTCATATGAATACATACACAAATACAGGGTCCTCCTGCTCGCGAATCATTCAAGAGGCTTAGGCACCCAAATTTACACATATCCATATAGTAAATTCGTATTTTATCAAGAAAATAGTTTTTTCTCAGGAAAGTGGTAAAATCTTTATTAAAAGAAACATGAAATATAGGTTTTGAAATCTTTGTTTTTGAAACTCATTTGTCAAGTTTAGTGATACTCCATGATACAACCCAGTCCAGGTACACATATATTCACAGCGGAACAATTATCTTTTTAGAAGGTTAAAAATATGAACTCTAGCTTTCTTTTAAACATTCAATTACGTTCAGGTCATATCAGCGGTTTAGTATTACAGGCAGGGTTACAGGTACACACATAAAGCATGTTGGTGGGTCTTAGGCTACCAGGACATGGCATAATAGTGTCTACGCACGGACTCCCGTTACCTCGTGCGTACGTAGCCCCCGAATAATCGCATATACTGATTTAATTCACCTAGGGGGACGATTCCTCCTCACAAAGTTAGAAAGGACACTTACCTCGCTCCAAAATTCCAATACTGACTTCCAAGCCCTTCCGATGACTCTAACGGACGCATAACGCTCCGAAACTACCACATAAATGACAAAGTAATGAAATTCATCCTAATACTCACAACAAATTCAGATTATATACTTTCCCAACCCCGCTCAGAGTAATGACCAAAATGCCCTCGGGCCCACATGCCCGAATTCCAAAATTTCTCGAAGATACATTCTACCCATATCCTTACTAACTCAAATATTCATGCTTAATTCGTGGCCAAAAATCCAAATTTTCACTTTCTAGGTTTTTCTTCAAAACCCCCAATTTCCCATATCAAATCATGCATCAATCTTGTATTCAACTTGGAAATGAGAAGGAATCACTTACCTCTTGATGCTTGGTGAAATATCCCTTGAAAGACTCTCCAAAAATCACCTAAACCATGAAAAATGAAGACAATGAACCCCAAATTCTCGTTATAAAACATTCTTCTCAGGTCGATTTCCGCACCTGCGGTCCTTCCTCCGCACCTGCGATCTCGCAGGGGCGACAAAATCTCCCGCGCCTACATTTTTCCTCAACTTCATCCCAAATCGCACCTGCGCCCTACTGTCTGCACCTGCGGCCAAATCCTCGCAGGTGCGGTTACACCAGATGACAGCAGCTTCAGCCCTTTTCCAACTTTGACTTTTGATCCGTTAACCACCCGGAATCCACCCGAGGCCCCCGGGACCCCGTCCAATTATACCAACCTGTCCCAAAACATGACACGGACTTGCTCGATCCCTAAAATCACATCAAACAACGCCGAAATCATGAATCTCACCCAAAACCAACTCTTTAAGAACTTAGAATTTCAAATTTCTACATCTGATGCCGAAACCTATCAAATCACGTCCGATTGACCTCAAAATTTGCGCACAAGTTATATTAAACATTACCGACCTTCTCTAACTTCCGGTATCGCATTCCAACCTCGATATCAAAACTTCCATTTCCGGCCGGATTTCCCAAAAATCTTCAAATTCCTATCTTTAGCCAAATGACTCCAAAATGACCTACGGACATCCAAATTCACTTCTGATCGCGCTCCCAATTTCAAAATCACCATACGGAGCTATTCCTGGACTCAGAATCCCAAACGGACATCAACCTAACTGATATGCACTTCAAGCCCAAATTCATGAAATCCTTCTAAAATGCTAAGTTTCATAATATCATCAGAAACGCTCCCGGGTTATCCAAAACCCGATCCGGACATACACTTAAGTCCAAAATCATCATACGAACCTGCTGGAACCTTCAAATCCTTATTCGGAGATCGTTTACTCAAAATTCCAATCTTAGTTGACTTCTTCAACTTAAGGCTTCTGAAATGAGAAATTTTCTTTCCAAATCAATTCTAAACTTCCTGGAATTCAATTCCAACCACGCCCACGGGTCATAATACCTGAAACGAAGCTGCTCAGGACTTCGAACCGCTGAACGACGTGCTAGAGCACAAAATGACTGGTCGGGTCGTTACACTTAAGCTGGTCAAATAAATCATCAATACGAGGCAAAGGATACTTGTTATTGAGTGTGACCTTGTTCAACTGCCTGTAATCAATGCACATCCTCATGGAACCATCCTTATTCTTAACAAATAGAATCAGTGCACCCCAAGATGACACACTAGGCCGAATAAACCCATTATCAAGGAGTTCATGCAGTTGTTCTTTCAACTCTTTCAACTCCGCCGGTGCCATATGATACAGTGGGATAGAAAAGGGTTGAGTGCCCGGCACCAAATCGATACCAAAATCAATATCCCTTGTCAGGCGGCATGCCTGGCAGGTCTGCAGGAAAGACATCCAAAAAATCACACACTACTGGAACATAATTGATGGCAGGAGTCTTTGCACTAACGTCCCTCACAAAATCCAAATAGGATAGGCAACCCTTCTCAACTATACGATAAGCCTTCAAATATGAAATCATCCTACTAGGTACATAGTCTATAACGTCACGGTCTTAGCGTGAAAATCTAGAACAGCATGACATGGAGATAGCAAATCCATACCTAATATAACATTGAATCAACTATACTGAGCAGCAAAAGGCCCACTCGGGTCTCCAGACCCCCAATAGTCACCACACATGACCGATATACGCGGTCCATAACAATAGTATGGCCCACAAGAGTAGATACATGAACAGATGAAACTAAAGACTCACGAAGCATATCCAGAAAATGAGCGAAATACGAGGAAACATATGAATATGTGGAACCAGGGTCAAATAATACAGAGGCATCTCTATGATAGACTGAGACAATACCTGTAATCACAGCATCTGAAGCAATAGCATCTTGTCTGGCTGGGAGGGCATAGAAACGGGCATGGCCACCCCCTGATCTGCCTCCCCCTCTTGGGCGACCCCTAGTTGACTGAGCTCCACCCCTCACTAGCTGGGATCAACCCCTAGCAGACTGGGCGGGTGGCGGAGGAACAGATGTTGGCTCCATCGGCCAAGTAATCCGCTATTGAGTATCACCCAATAACCTAGGGAATTCTCTCATAATGTGACCAAAATCCCCGCACTCGAAAAACCCCTCCTCTGACGAAACTCCTGCTCCCGATGTCCAAAGGAACCACTCGGGGATGTCTGAGCAAACGAGGCATGATGAGAACTCTATGCTGGTAGTCACTGAATGATGACTAGCCCTGCTAATGACTATGAGAACCATGGCCAGATAACGCACCGCAGTGAAATGGCCGAGTTGTTGGGCCTGTCTGAAATGGCGACCCCTACCGTGCTGGAACTAACCCCCCAGAAGGAGCACCACTGAATCCACTCTGACCACGAGGCCTCTTGGCCTACCTCTCAACCCTCTCCTGACCGCGAACCATCTCAATCTGTCGAGAAATGTTGACAACCTCATCAAAGGTAGAACCAGATACCCTCTCTCTGGTCATAAGCAACCGTAGCTGAAAGGTGAGACCATCTATAAACCTCATGATCTTGTCCACGCAGCTCCTCTCTGCGGCACTGAGGTACAAACTTCTCCAAAAAGACCACAGAGAACTGCTTCCAAGTAAGGGGTGTTGCGCCAACAGGCCTACGCCTCTCGTAAGTCTCCCACCATCGGAGTGCAGCCCCAGAAAACTTAAAAGTAGTGAATGAGACCCCACAAGTCTCCAAAATACCAACTGCACGGAGTATCCTCTGACACCTATCCAAGAAATCCTGGGCATCCTCTCTCTCTGTGCCACTGAAAGGTGGAGGATGGAGTCTCCCAAACCTCCCCAACCTACGCTGATCATCCTCAGGCATAGCAGGAACTACATGTTCCTGGGCAGCTGCAACCGGCTGAGCTGGTGGTGCCCCCGGTGTCTGAAGTCCCTGAACAACCTGCTCCGGTGTGCAGGCGGCGGGGGTCTGAGTTCCTCTCCCGGCCTAAGAAGTCGATGCGGCCGTAGATATAGAGACCACCTGAGCAAGGCCAGTACATACTGATAAGATCTAAGCTAGGGCCTCCTGAAGGCCAGGGATCACAATAGGCACAAGGGGTTCTTGAGCTGGTCTCGCTGGGAAATCTGCCATGGGGACCTGATCCTGATCTGGAGCAATCGGAGAGGATCTGCAGGTACTGCCCCAGCTGCTGTGCGGTCGGTGTCTCTGCCCCTACCACGGGCTATACCTCAGCCTCGACCTCTCGCGGCCCTGGCTGGTGGTACTGGTAGCTAACCCTCCTAACTCGTAGCACGAGTCCTCCACATCTGTGAGAGAATGAAACAACAATGTTTAGTTACCGGAATAAATAGATTCGCACGACAAGAATCCAAGAATGTGAATTTTTTTCCCTAAGGGTTCTGCAGCCTCTCGAAGATAAGTACAGACGTCTCTGTACCGAATCACAAGACTCTACTAACCCGCACATGACTCATGGGACCTATGTAACCTAGGCTCTGATACCAACTTGTCACGACCCAATTCTAAATCCTGTCGTGATGGCGTCTATCGTGGTACTAGGAAAGCCGACCTTCCAAAAAATACTACCAAATTAAATATAAGAGTAAAGCAAAGATTTCCCTATTAGAAATTTCCATAAAAATCAAAGTTAAACTCAATTTTTTTAAACATAGCGCAGAAAAACGAGCCCCAAATATCGGGGTATCACCAAGTCATGAGTGTCTAAGTAATTAAAACTATTACAGCAAATGTCTAAACGTCACTACAAAACGGAAGGAAATGTAGAAGGAGTAACAAGGTCCTGCAGATGCTGGCAGCTACCTTGCAGTTTCCGAATCTCAAATTGGCCTAGACTCAACAATCACCGTGATCAGACACACTTGGATCTGCACATGTAGTGCACGGTATAGTATGAGTATAACCGACTCAGCAAGTAACAACAATAAATAGGGAATTGAGTAGCAGTGACGATCTATACAAACTGATTCAATTGATAATTTCCACAGTTAAGAGTAGACATAAGTAAAAGATCAGTTTTACAATTACTAATTCCAGCAAGACAAATATCAGCTAAATGCAGCAATAAATGAAGTAGATAAATCCTCACAGGCACTATCATCAATCCTCAATGACTCAACACTCAACTCTTAGCCCTCAATGGACACACTCAATAGGTACCTAAGCTCATTGGGGGTGTTCAGACTCCGGAGGGACTCCTACAGCTCAAGCGCTAATCTACACGGACAACTCACGTGCTATAATATCATATCAAGGCCCGCACGGATAACTCACGTGCCACCATATCACATCAGAATCTGCGCAGACAAATCACGTGCTAAGGTATAATACTTCGAAAATAGGCCCTTAGCCTCACTCAGTCATGTACCTCTCTAGTCTCACAGCTCTCAATAAAAAAGGGGAAAGCATCCCAAATCAAAGTATTACATTGTATCAGCAAGAAGATAATAGAGACTGAGGTAAACATGTACAAGCATCGCTATGGTGAGTATAACTACCATGAGCAGGTATATAGCCTAAGCAAGATTTCTAATATGAAGGCAGTCAAGTTCTAGCAGACAAGAATGCATATAAAAACAAATAAAGGCTGTTAGAATTCACAGCCTTAAAGGACGGACCAAGTCTCAATACCTCACGGCGTACACCCACACGCCCGTCACCTAGCATGGGTGGCACCTCCAAAAAGTCACATGATACCAAATCTCCGGGTTTTATACCCTCAAAGCCAGATTTAAAACTGTTACTTACCTTATCAGCGTAGAAATCCTACTCCGGGATGCCCTTTCCTCTCCAACCGTCCTTCAAATAACCTGAATCTCAATGAGAACCCCTTGAATCTCTCTTCAAATCACTCCCAAAAGCTCCAAAACCGACTGAAAATTGTGGAAAATGGACCAAAATTTGCGAAGTATGCTATTTATACTTTCTGCTCTGGCTGTTCGCACCTACAACCTCATTTTCGTGCCTGCGAGACCGCATTGGCAAGAACCACTTAAGTCCTCAACCTCCGCACATGCGCCCTAGGTCTCGCACATGTGGGTGCACACTTGCGCAGCACTTCCGCACATGCGGGCTCAGTCTTTGCCTCCTAAAACCGCATTTGCGGAGCCCTTCTCGCATCTGCGGGCCCGCAGATGCGTATCCCCAGCCGCATTTGCGACATCGCACCTGTGGCCATTCCCTCGCAGGTGCGATTACACCAGCAACAACCTACTTCAGCAACTCTCAAATCTCCAACTTGATCCGTTAACCACCCGAAACACACCCGAGATCCTCGGGACGTCAACCAACCACACCTACAAGTCATATATCAATATACGAATTTAGTCGAACCTTCAGAACACTCAAAATATCAAAACACCAAATTACCCTCAGATTTGTGCCTAAAAACTTCTAAACTTTCAAATTCCGCAAACAATGTTGAAACCTACCAAACCACGTCCGAATGACCTCGAATTTTGCACACACGTTACAAATGACACTCCGAACCTACTCCAACTTCCGGAATTCCATTCTGAACCCGATATCAAATTTTTCACTGCCGATTAAAATCGCCAAATTTCCAACTTTTGTCAACTCAAGCCTAATTCTACCACAGACCTCCAATTTACATTCCGGACGTGCTCGTAAGTCCAAAATAACCTAACGGAGCTAACAGAACCATAGGAATCCAAATCCGAGATTGTTCACACATAAGTCAACATCCGGTTGACTTTTCCAATTTAAGCTTCTAAATAGGAGACTAAGTGTCTCATACTACTCTGAAATCACTCCGTACCCGAATCAACCAACATGATACAATACAATATAACTAAATAATACACAATTAATCAGAAATAGAGGAAATGGAGCTATAACTCTCGAAACAATCGGCCGGATCGTTACAATTATTTTGACTGATAACAATATGTAATTATTTGTAATAAACTTGATATGTATTATCTTGTATAATTAGCTAAATTGTACTTGTAATGTAAACATTCTAACCATGCATAACTTAAATCGAAATTTTAATTGATTGAACTAACAGCTGTGGATGAATGCGTTCATTAGCATATGTCAGCAGTACAAAACTCCCAGTTACGCTCATTTTCTGACGATGATTTATGAGTGAGTACTATATATGACACCTTGCATGTCGGCGCTAAGCTTACCGACACCAAGTTAAATTGAAACTTTCCGCTACATACTGTATTCGGCTTTCACAATCAAATTTTAAGAGCATGTTTGAAAAGCCGCTTTAGAAATAGATTTGGGCGTAATTGAATTTAATTATACAGTTTGATATATTTATTTAGCTAAGTAATTACTTGATCAATATGAAATTGCATGTAATCTAAGAAGTGTAATTACAATCTTCAATTGTCAAGGCGAGGTGAGAATTAGTGATAATTACAAGGTTACTTTTTAGTTTTTTTTCTTTTTGTTTTTATTTTAATTTATTTTCTTTAAAACTTTTTGTTTCTATTATTTTAATTTTTTAAATTTATTTACAATTTTTAAATTTTTTTTGAAATTTTAAAATGTATTTTTTTTGTAAATTATTTATCTTTTATTTCTCTACCTTTACTTCTTGTGATTCCATGTAATTGCTTATTTTTTATTTTTTATTTATTTTATTATTCTAATTTTTGAAACTACACCTCCTACTATTAGAAATAATGAGTCATGCAATCAAAGATGAATTTCGTTGTTGAATGTGGTAATAAACTTATTATGTTTCTTAATGTTTAGTTAGCAGAACTTACTATTATTGTGTTGGAATTTGACATATGTTAGACTATTTTTATTCTTTTTTTTTTAATTTTAAAATTGTGTTATATTCATGGTTCCAATTTACTTGTTTTAGTAGTATTGGCTCACATTGCATGTTGTTCACATTGCATAGAATTTACTTGTCAAATATTTGAATAATGTTATGACATTATATTTATAAATATTAATTTATTTTATCAAACATGAGTTCCATGATGTTCTTACAAAATGTATATTTTTAGTTTTAGTAAGTATCTAAATTCAATATTATTAATTTGTGATATATATAAAAATTATTTTTACAATATTAGTTATAAATATATGATTACTAATTAATGTATATTCATGAAAAAAATATACATCTTTAAATATAAAATGTAATATTATTTATACTTATAAAAATTTATAGGCATATATTTATCATATTAACATTTAAGTTTTGATAATTACTTCATCTAAAATTTAATCTAAGTGTGTAATCAAACAGTAAATTTGTAATTACAATATAATTATACTATGAAAAATAAATAGGTCGTCGTAATTACATAAGTTGTATAATTACTACCTTAATAATTACACCAATTCCAATTACTTGGTAGCTTTCCAAATAGACCCTAACAAAGGCGACTTTAAAGGATGTTATTTTATAATTTTTAGTGCCACTATTGATCTTTTGATCATGATAAGGAAAATTTTGGGGAAAATAACCTCCATTAGAATTTTAGGAAGCACTCCTGGCAATTTCCAAAACTTTTGATATGGTAATCATTAGGATTTGGCAATTTGACAATCTGCTAGAATTTTTTATCATAACGATTTGCCACAAAACATGGTAAAAAATGCCAGAAATTTTTATATGCGATCACCGGGATTTGCAAAAATATGCCAATCGCAGAAAAATTTTATATGGTAATCACCAGAATTTGCAAAAAGTTGACTATCACTGGAAATGTTCATATAGTGATCACCAAGATTTGTCACAAAGCACAACAAATGTCAGAATTTTTCATATGCGAAAAAATCTGATATTGTGCTTCAAAATTCTGGCAGCGCGACCATCTTACAGAATTTTCTTTACTAGATCAAATTCTTAACGGTGGTTAAAAAGAGTTCCATTCGGTGTAATTTATCGCAACAAACTACCGAGTGGGTCGGGTTCGTTTGCTCATTTGGAGCATTGTTGACTAACTTGTAGTATATAACTAATATTATACAGGGTAAAATATATTTATATTAAATGATCGCATGAGGAAGTGACAGGTGGAGCCGAAAACGGAAGATAGTTGAATCCAAAGGCAACGATCCCGTCTGTTTCCGGAGAAAATGATACTCATAAAGATGAAATAAATGTCTGTCACCCGGTTGCATTTAATGAGGAATATTCTACAACATTAAGTACACGATCTGTTACAAAGAATATGGCATTCACTGCTTGCCGTTACACATCCTTCAATGGCCCTGAAAATTTACATTAAAGATGGGCTTGATCTTAGGACTTTGTTCCCTAGGTGCAGCTATAAATAGTGAGTTCTATTACCATTGTAAACGATAGGAATTTTCTGGCAAATACATGCTACACTCTATTCAAAGCTCAATATGTTTAGTGATATCGTTGCTATTGTCCCCGGAAGCTCTGCTCCCGGAATTACTACTTCGGCTATTTAATCTTCATCCCAAGGCTAAGTATTACATTTTTTTGTCTAATTCATCTTTTATTTTAGGATAAAATAAATTCACTTGTCTACAAACTGCGTATAAATTCAACTGTACCATTTTTTTCTGGACCAAATTTGTGGCTTACCACCAGTGCCAAAGGGGCCAGACTAAAAGAAGTACAATCAATTGTCGTACAAACCAAGCGAAACACCAGATTGATCCCCAAGTGGGTTAAAATGTAGGACGTGCCGAAATATGATGGGACTTCATATCCTCAGGAGCATATCACCACCTATACTACAGCGTTGAAGGGGAACGATTTAGCTCCCCCGAGATCCAGTCAGTTTTCCTAAAGAAATTTGGAGAGACTCTCACGAAGGGAGACTTGATGTAGTATTTGCTTTTGCCCGAGCATTACATAGACTCCTTCGAGATCCTCGCAGATTCTTTCATTAAGGCCCATGTCGGGGCCAGAAATGTACAGGCCCAAGAGGCAGATATTTTTAAGATTGCACAAGGAGAGCCCGAGTTGCTAGGGGAATTTGTAATCTGGTTCCAGAAGAAAAGGTTGTTGCTACCGGTCGTTACGGATGAATGGGCGGCTGAAGCATTCACCAAGGTTTTGAATCTGAGGAGTTCCCATGCTTCTCGAAAGTTGAAAGAAAGTTTGCTCGAGTTCCAAGCAACAACTTGGACGGATGTTCACAACCGGTATGAGTCAAAGATAAGGATTGAGGATGATCAGCTCGGTTTTTCGGTGTCGGTTAAGGATCGGGTGAAGAATAAAGAGAAATCAAAAGACGATTTCAACACAGATAGATGGTCTTCGAGGAATCATTTTTTGCCCTATGAAAAGGACGAAGTATGCGGCAGAGGTTTTCGATCGGCAGACAAGTTCGTTACCGATAGAAGAACTGACTGCGGCTGGAACAACAGGTCGTTACAGGACAAAGAAACGTCAGGTTCTCGAGATCCTTCTTACCCCAGACTTTCAGAATATAACTTCAACGTCAGTGTAGTAGAGTTGGAATCGGCTATGAGTAACACTAATTTGTGGTGCGAATACCACGGGATGAATGGTCATCGAACTGGGGACTACTGGCATCTGCGCGAAAAGGTTGTGACACTGCTGAAAAATGGCCATCTCAGGAAATTGATAAGTGACCGGGCTAAAAACAATTACGGTCGCAATCGTGACAACACGGAGCCCTCAAAATTAGGAGAAGATCCCTCACGCCTGACGATCAACATGATTTTCGGGGGCAACGAGATTAATGGGGTTACCTTCTCGACGGCGAAAAAGATGAATTTGTCAGTAACCTACAGCAAGAGACTTGAAGAAGTCGCTCAACACGACATCACTTTCACGAAGGAGGACATAGATGGATTGTCGCTATTGCACACCAACACATTGGTAATCTCTTTAAATGTATTAGATTTTAAAATCAAACATGTTCTGGTGGATCCAGGGACTTCAGAAAATATTATACAATGGAGGGTATTAGAGCAAGCCAAGCTTACCGGAAGCATTATTCCGGCCACAAAACTCCTCGCCGAGTTTAACCTAGCAAGCGTAACAACCCGGGGAGAAATACTGCTGCCCACGAATGCCAAAGGGGTGATGAAGACGATCGTTTTTGAGGTGGTGGGTGATAATATGGGTTACAATATTATCTTAGAAAGACTATAGTTGCACGAGATGAAGGTTGTGCCATCGACATATCACCAGTTGCTGAAATTCCCAACTCCCAAGGGAATTAAACAAATAAGAGGTGACCAACCGACGACATGGGAGATGAATGCAATTTCGATCTCCAGTAGCAAAGGGAAGGAGAATGTCGTATAGCATTTACAGGAAATGAAGCTTGCTCCCTAGTCAAGCGAGGTCAACCAGAGAGAGGCGCCAGAATCTTATCAAGTGCTAAGGTATTTCTAGGTACCAGAAGAGACGAACGCAATAAAATCCACAGCGCAAGAGCTTGAGCAAGTCACATTATTCAAAAAGTCCTTTGAGAAGAAATTCCATTTGTGGACAGGACTACACTCCAAACTAAGGTATGGATTTATTTCTTAAATTTATTGTCGATTCTTTTGCGTGGTCGCATGCGGATATGACAGGTATCTCGCTGGAAGTGGTCGTACACAAACTAAGCTTGGATCCCAGCATTCCTCAGGTAAGATAGAAAATATGTCTTATTACCGAGGCCAGAAACAAATTCATCAAAGAAGAGGTAACTCGCCTACCTGATATCGGTTATCCGAGAGGAAAAGTATCCAGACTAGCTAACTAACGTAGTAGTAGTTCCAAAGAAGAATAATAATTTTGCATGTGTGTAGACTATAAAGACTTAAATAAGGCGTGCCCAAAGGAATCGCTCCCATTGTCGAACATTGATTAAATGATTGATGCAACGGTCGTGCATGAGTTAATGAGTTTCCTCGATTCTTACTCTGGGTACAACCAAATTAAGACGAATCCGGAGGATCAGGAAAATATTTTGTTCATAATGAATCACGACACATATTGCTAGAATAAGACGCCCTTCGGGCTAAAGAACGCCGGAGCCACTTACCAGCGGCTCGTAAAGAAAATGTTTAAAAAACAAATAGGGAAAACCATGTAAGTCTATATAGACGATATGCTTTTTAAGTCTTTGAACGCATGTGATCATTTTAAACACTTGCAAGAAACTTTTGACATCCTAAGGAAGCATAACATGAAGCTTAAACCCGAGAAGTGTGCGTTCGAGGTCAGCTTCAGCAAGTTCCTGGGATTCCTGTTGTGACAAAGGGGGATTGAGGTTAACCCCAATAAAATCAAAGACATCGAAGATATCCCGGACTAGCTATAAAGCGTAAAAGAGGTTCAAAGGCTCAAGGGGAGTTTGGCCACTTTGAGCAAGTTCATTTCATGGTCTTTAAAGAAATGTCATCATTTCATCTCGTTACTCAAAAATAAGAACAACTTCGAATGTAACCCTAAATGTCAGCATGCTTTGAGGGATTTGAAAAGGTACTTGTCAAATCCTCCGTTATTATCAAAGCTGGAGGAAGGCGAGAAACAGTTAATCTACCTAGCAGTCTCGGAGGTGGCGGTAAACACCATTTTAGTCCGTGGGGACGAAGGTACGCAATCTACCATTTATTACGTTAGTAGAATTTTAACAGGAGAAGAAACGTACTACCCAAATTTGGAGAAGTTGGCCTTATCCCTCATAGTCTCCGCTCGGAAGCTAAGGCCTTATTTTCAATGTCACCCGATAGCTGCGGTGACCACCTTTCCCCTGCAGAATATCCTTTATAAACCCAAAATTTTGGGTAGGCTGACCAAATGGGCCGTCAAAATGAGTGAATTTGACATAGAATATAAACCTAGGACTGCGATTAAGTCATAAGTTTTGGCCGACTTTGTGGCCGATTTCAATACGGGATTGCTACCTTTAGCAACCAAAGAAGCATTGATGGTGTCAGAATCGACATCAGGATTTTGGATCCTATTTACGGACGGAGCTTCCAACATAAAAAGGTCCAGGCTCGGTAGAGTATTAACCACACCTTCGGGAGAAACCCTAAGGCAGGTCATAAGAACGGTTCCTCTGACTAACAATGAAGCGGAGTATGTAGCTTTGATTGCAGGGCTCGAATTGGCCTTTGGACTAGATTTCGAGGTCATAAAATGGAATGTGACTCCCAGCTGGTGATAAATCAGGCTTACAGGATTTTCGAAGCCAAAGAGGAATGCATACAACAATACATAGTGAAAGTTCAGGCTCTACTTGCTTGGTTCTGGGAACGGTCAATTACGTGTACCTCGAGGGAAGAAAATGCATAAGCAGACGCATTAGCTAGACTTGGCTCATCAATGGAAATAAAGGGATTGGACTCCGGTACGATCGTATAGCTTAGGCACCCGGTTGTGGACTCAAATAACTACTACGAGGTAAATGCGAATAATTTGGTCTGGGATTGGAGGAATGAGATCATTGATTACCTCGAGCATGGAAAGTTTCCTGAAGATCCCAAGGCATCTCGAGCGTTGCGCACTAAAGCAGCGCGGTATAGTTTCAAAGGAGGGTAATTGTACAGGAAATCTTTCCAAGGCCCACTAGCGTAATGTTTGGGAGCCTCCGAAGCTAATTATGTTATGCGAGAAGTCCACGAACAGATCCGTGGAAATCATGTGAGCGTAGGTTCCTTAATGCTAAAATTTGTAAGGGAATGATACTATTGACCCCGAATGGAACAAGATGCCAAAGCTTTTGTTCAAAAATGCGATAAGTGCCAATGCTGCGCACAGTTGGTACATCAACCAGCAGAACCATTGCACTCAGTTTTGTCTCCATTGTCGTTCATGAAGTGGGAATGGATATCGTCGGACCACTACCTCCGGCCCCTGGTAAGGTAAGGGTTTTTTTTCTAACTAACAATTTTTCTAAGTGGGTTGAAATAGGTCCTTATTAGAAGATCGGCGAACGTGAAGGGCGGATTTTTTGTGGGAGAACATAATTTGCAGATTTGAGATACCAAAAGAGATAGCATGCGATAATCGGCCATAATTTATAGGTGCAAAGGTCACGAAGTTCCTTGAAGACTTGAAAATCAAAAGGATCACATCTTTTCCCTATCATCCGAGCACAAATGGTCAAGCAGAATCAATGAAAAAGGTGATTATACAAAATCTCAAAAAGAGATTGGAAGCAGCTAAAGTCAAATGGCCCGAGGAGTTGCCCAGTGTGTTATGAGCATACTGAATAATGGCCAAATCGAGCACGGGAGAGACTGCTTTTTCCCTTGTATATGGAGCAGAAGTCGTGATCCCAGTGGAAGTAGGGGATCCTACCTTGAGATACTTCTAGGCAAATGAAGAGGCAAATAATGAAGAAATGTTGGTCAATTTAGAGTTTCTTGATGAACGCAGGGACTTGGCGCATATAAGGATGACAGCTCAAAACCAAAGAATAGAATATATTACAATCGAAGAGCCAACCTCCGTTATTTCAAAGTGGGAGACTTGGCTTTAAGGAAAGTAGCTCAAAACATCCGGGAACTCAATGCAGGGAAGCTAGGTCCAACATGGGAAGGCCCCTACCGGGTTTCAACTGTCACCGGGAAAGGATCATACGAGTTGGAGAATCAAGATGGAGAAAAGTTGCCAAGCAACTGGAATGTGGAACACTCAAGAGATACCATTGATGATGAACATCACCTGTATTGAAAGTATGTGTTGCACTTTTTTTCCCTTCGTCCAGTTTTTGTCCCAATTGGGATTTTCTAGAAAGGTTTTTAACAAGGCAGCAACAGAAATCATACTACAAAGGATGTTTCAACAACAACAATAAGACCTTTTAATAACAAGGCACACAAGCGAAAAACCATTCTGGAGCGGTTAGATAATCTTTTGGTCGGTAGCACAGTTCTCACCGGGAAGTTAAGTTTGCTATCGAACAAAGATTACCCGACCGTTCATAAGTGAAATTCATTAGGGTATTGTTAGATAGCCTTTGGATCGATAACATAAATTCCTAAGGGAAAATGAAGTTTGATACTGAATTGAAGATTATCCAGCAATTCATTAGTGGAATCCTCGAAGGTGTTAAACTTCCATGGTTCAAATTCACATTCTTCGCATTCGAACACTAGGGGAATGATACGAGGATATGACAACAACTATTTCCTCTTTGACTGGAATAAGAAGCATAAATGTATTATTGGGATCGGGGACTGCGTGGCCAACCCCGTGGAAACAAGTTGTACAAGTTAGCCACAAGAAATGGTAATTTTTTTACCAGAAGGAATGCTTATGTACTTTTGAAAATGGAAGGAGTAAAGCAAAGTCCTTTTATTTCTATCTTTTTTCTTATTTGAACGATGAATTGATTTTGTCATTTGAAGGTTAAACAAGTACTTCAAATGCTAGTTCTATAATTAATAGGAGACGTCCTCTTTAAGATCACCATAAGTTGGAAAAAGAAATCAAAATCTAAGTTGGTGCATCTTCGAAACCCGGACAAAGAGAAACATCTGCGCCCCCAGGATAAGTGTGTAGATCCCTGTCGCCGGCTCAATGTCTTGGCCTCATCATTTTTACCTTCAACATCATCGCCTTCTAACTCCTCTTCAGTTTTCAAGAATTCAGAACCGGAACCAGAAGAATCCGTAGCATTAGTCCTGGACGGAAGACCCCTTTTAGTAGTTGAATCGGGCCCACACACTTTAGCGATTTCGGAATCAAAGTAAATGACACCCACTGTAGCCTCTTCCAAGGTTTTTCTCCTTATGTCCTACATATTATATGTTTTTTCAACAACGAGGGAAGTCGTTCGGCGCTTGCGTTCTTCTTTAAGTTGGTCAACCTCGGCAGAAAGATTTTCACACGCGGATCTAACGGACCGGAGGCTGATATCTAGATCACGGTTAGTAGAGTTGAAAAGTCAATTATGCTCAATGGTCTTCTTATACGTTTCCTCCAATTGGGAATATTTCACCCCAGCAACAACAATCTCTTTATTTTTGGAGTTCAAGGTCGCCTCCAAATTCTTTCAATCTTTCAGCGGAGGCAGCCTCGCGATCGGATGCAGGAAGAACGACACTATGGAATTCAGCCCATGTGGCCCTAGCCTCTTCAAATTTAACCCTCAACGGGGCGATCTCTGGGCTAAGGGTCTCTACTTCTTTCTCGCTTTGCTGCAACCGAGCCTCCAACACAACAACCTCAGTAGCTTTAGCTTCCAGTTTTGAGAGGCGAGCAGTAGTTTCATCCCGCTCGGAAAAAAGTTGATCTCGCTTGAAGGTAAGTTCCTCCTTATCTCGGATCAACCTTTGGAGGCCCTCAGAAGCAAACAAATTGGCCTACGAAAAAAAGGAAAATTAAAATACTATTATATCAAAGATAGAAGAGATAATGAAGGAAGCGAAGAATATACCGTTGCGGTGTTGTGCATAGCACTGTTCAAAAAACACTCTACCGATAGAGCTTGTATTTTTTCCCTATCTTTTTATGAAGCCAAAGGGTTCAGATAGTTAGGAAGTTCCACCGGACACGACAATAGATTGCATCCGGTAGAGACTGAGAGAGTAACGCTTCTCCTCCTTTGCAGATCTTCTGAAGGGGCGGCATAAATTTGCCCCAAGTTCCTATGAACTGGGGACTGGAGGAGAGGAACATCCTCTTCTCGAACAGTTGCATCTTGTGGAGTTAGTGTAGCGGTTGTTGGTGGTAAAGAAAGAGTTGGTGGAAGGAGATGAAGCTGATGGAGTTGAAGGATGAGAAGTGGTTGCGGCAAGTGCAGTGCTGGTTGTTGGTTGCCCGTCAATCGAAGATGGCAGGGACCTAGTACTCAGCCTCACTGTACCAGTCACAACAACTAGGATCTGAATATGGGAGTTGGTATTTTCTACTATCTCAAACTCCCATCAAAGCATCGAGACATCGTCCTCGGTTAGTGTAACTAACTCAACAGAATGAGTATTCTTTTGAGCTGAGGAAGGTCGTCGTCTTCTATGTAAAGAATCTCCGTCCTCGCTGGCTTCCCCATCATCATTAATCATCATGATTTCTATGGCTAGTTCTGGCAGGGTGCTCGCCACCACAACTTCCGTAGATGAATTGGGAGCGGTATTCTTTGCCCCTCTTATTCTTTCCCCCGACCGCGGAGGTACATCTTCTCTTTGGTTGTTTGTACTGTGACCGAGGACTCCTATAAGAAGCACTGGCACAAGAAGCAGGCCGGAGACACCTGTCTGTGTAAAAGCCTCCTGCAGTAGCCTCACTGCATCAGCAGGATTAGCCAAAACGTCCTCCTCGGGGACGACAACTGAGCCCTAGGGTAGGCTTGAATTCAATAGGATAGAAGGTTCAAATAAATCCCTAATATGAAAAGTTAAAAACAAGATGAGTTCGACTTACCATGATTTTTGGCCTTCCACCCGTATTTAAGGGACAGTTCTTTCCACGTGCGAGTTTCGGGCGTCCAAATTTTCTGGACCCATTGGTCCAAGACTTCAATCATAGGCAGAACCCAATGAGTCTCTGAAATAAGTAAAAGAAGAAGGCCATTGTTCAATAACAATGTGGAAAGATCTTTAAAACAAGAAAAAAATTAATGGTAGACTTACGAGTGTGGTTCCATAATTCTGGAAAGGCTGGAGTCGTGGCCGGGATGATGTCACTGGTGGCGACTGGAACGAAATATTCCATCCACCCACGATCATTGTCATCATCCATGTTGGATAGCAGTGCATGGTGGCCACGCTTGATGAAATTTATCGTCCCCACGCGGAATATCTTGGGGGAATAGAGGTTCATCACTCGAGCTAGGGATAGCTCTTCTCCTGTCACCTGGCACAGGCTTCGAAGACAAGCGATTGTCCTTCAAAAAGAAGGACTTACTTGTGCCAAGAACACCTGATAGCGGAGACAGAACTCCACGATGACGGAGTCAATCTTTCCCCTCAAATAAAACATCCCAAAGTGAAAGGATACGTGTAAAAATATGTAAAAACCTTCTTGGGTAAGGTTATCTTCTCCGCCAGGTCGGGAGCGATAATGTCTAAATCTTGACAGTGGTAGTCTTCCTTCACTACAAGTATACTGGAAGGATGGATGGAGGAAGGGTATACGCTAACAGCCCACGTACGTGGATGAGCAAAAGGATACTTCTCTTCAAAATCTTTGGTTGTAATTAGACTCTTTGGGATGATGGTACTCACCGTAAGGGGAGCAGCATCATCAGCTTTACCTTTGTTCTTTGAAGAATCAGGGTTTCTGGAAGAAGAGGCCATTTTTTTTAATCAGAAGGAGGGTTTTCTCTCAAAGAAAAAATCAAAAGAAAGATTAAATACGAAGTATGAGTTGAGTAAAGAAAGTTTGAGAAAATTTATAGCATTATTAAGTGTAAATGAAAGAGATTGATGCGTATAAGTAAAGATATATGCGGCTAAAATCGTGGCCACAATTACCTCGATAACCGACAAAAGAGATACTAAATCGTGCGATTACGCGTGTTCGGGGCATTAAATGCGGAGAGACGTTCTTTTAATCAACTGTCAGAAACTTTTCAGAGGGGGTCAGTGAATTTTCCGCCAAAGAAGGAGTTTCTGCCAACTTTCCTGTGACACAAAGTTATGCCACCGGAAAGCAGGGGGCTATCTGTATAGGGTAAAATATGTTTATATTAAATGACTGCATGAGTAAGTGACACATGGAGCCAAAGACGGGAGATAGTTGAATCCGAAGGCAATAATCCATTCTGTTACCGGAGAAAATTATACTCATGAGATGAAATAAATGCCTGCCACCTAATAGCATTTAATGAGGAATATTTTACAACATTAAGTACACGGCCCGTTACAAGAAATATGGCATCCACTGCCTTTCGTTACGCATTCTTCAATAGCCCTCATATTTGATATTAAAGTGGGGCTTGATCCTAGGACCTTGTTCCCTAGGTGCAGCTATAAATAGTGAGCTCTATTATCATTGTAAACGATACAAATTTTCTGGGAAATACACGTTATAATATATTCAAAGCTCAATATAATTTTTATCTTCTTGTTTACTGATATCGTTGCTATTGTCCCCAAAAGCCTGCTCCTGGAATTACTATTTCTGCTATTTTATCTCCATCTCAAGGCTAAGTATTACATTTTTTTGGCTAATTCATCTATTATTTTAGGATCAAATTAATTCACTTTTCTATAAACCACGCATAATTCAACTGTACTGTTTTATGGGTAAACAAATACTATCTTAAATTTGTCTTACAAAAGTAGTTCTTAATTTTTTTTCCTGCACTGCGTTAAAGCCAAATACTAGAGAAACTGTTGATAAAATATAATTCCAAAAAGCTTCATTGCTCCTTCCTGCTAGGAGGTACCACTCTATTTTTCCCCATGTAGTTATGTGAGAGTTCCACTTTTACTTGCTTCTAAGTAGGGGTGTTCAAAACCGATTCGAAACTGAATATCGAACCAAACCGAAGCTTAATGGCTTACTGGTATCAGGTTAACGTTTTAACGGATAGGGAACAAATTAATTTTTTTATTAACGGCTTATTGGTTTGGGGGCGGACTATTCAATTTTCTTAACGGATAATCCATTAATCCATTAAGAAATAATATATATATATATATATATATATATATATAAATACAAAAACCCTTCCACTTCCATAGTTCCAGTACTCTAACTCTACTCTCTAAGAATCTAACGCTTAAGTCGTAACGCCTAAGCCTAATTCCTAAAATCTAAATAATCAAAAAGACAGAAACCCTAACGCCCAAACCAGCAACTACCAGCAGTCTTCGTTGACTTCCGGCACTCTATCTTGTGACTCGCCGTCTCCAGTCTCCCTCTCGCCGTCTCGCCTCTCCCTCTCACCATAGCCAGAGCAGCAGTCAAAGAGGTATGAACAGAGGCTTGAATGTAGGATTCATGTAAAGCAGTGAGTATGAATAGAGGTTTTCTTGTTGTTGACTCGTTAAACCTTAGGTTTCTTATGTAAGATTGTAAAACAGATGGAAATGAAGAGTTATTTGGGGAATGTACTAGTGAGGAGATTGGATGATAAGGGTTTGAATTAGTTTTAAGACATTCAAGAGAATTTTGATTTCCTTGGGAAGGACTAATTGAAGTTGCAAGAAGAATAAGAAGAACAAGGGATGAGCAGAATAGTGGAATTTTCGTCATTGGATTTTTTTTTTTGGGTGGATTGGTTGGATGAATTTGATGTGATAAAACTAATTTGCTCTGTGGTATTTTAAAAATGATTTTTTTTCTCTGGTATTTTAACAGAGAAGACTCTTTTATTTTGTCTGTTCTTCTCATATTGATAGTCATTGTATATTATATGTTTGATGCTTTCTTGGCTGAGTGTGTTTCAACATAGAGTTCCTTTTGGTTGGGTGTGAAAGTTACAAATCTAGAATTTCTTGATTCAAATTGGTGGCAGGCTTATCATTTGTGCTTCTGATTTGGTATTTTTGCTCTTTAAGTTATGGTCCATTACAACTTGATATCTTTATTCTCATTCCTTTTCTTTTCTTATTGCAGTGACTCATACATGGCTGAAAATATACAAAGTGATAAGGTGATGATGGGTGAAAGTGGGGCTTCTAATTCAAATGCAATAAGTCAAGCTCAAACAACGGAGTCAAATATAACCAAAAAAGGAGAAAAGGGTATGTTGTGTGGGATCATTTTACAGAAATTATTACTTCTGAAGGGAGTACAAAAGTAAAATATAACTATTGCTTTATTGAGCATGTATTTAAGACCAAAGATGGTACGTCGACACTTCTTTCTCATATTCTTAAGTGTCCTAAATGCCCTGCTATTGTTGCTAAAATAAATCAAATTTAGGCTTTCAATCTGCTCATGGGGGGTAGTCAGGGTGACGTAGTTGTTGTTACTTGGAAATTTGATCAAAAAGATTGTAGGAAGGTGGTATGTCGTATGGTAAAAGTTGATGAGATTCCTTTTAGCTTTGTTGAGAAAGAAGGTTTTAAAGACTTTATGAAAGTGGCGCAACCTTATTTTCGGATCCCTTCCCGTAGTAATGTAACTAGGGATTGTTTTGATCTTTTGAATGAAGAAAAGCAAAAGTTGAAGAGGTTTTTATAGAAACAAAACAAAGAGTATGTATTACCACTGATACCTGGACTTCTGTACAAAGAATCAGTTACATGTGTATCATTGCCCATTGGATTAATAGTGAATGGAATATGCATAGGAGAATAATTAATTTTTGTCCTATTGTTAGTCATAAAGGCGAAGATATGGAAAATGGTATTGGTAGGTGCTTATGTGAGTGGGGATAAATAAGATCTTCACTTTCATAGTTGATAATGCAAGCTCAAATGATGTGACAGTAAAAGAATTGTCTAAGCAATTAACAAAAATGGGAACTAATTTGATGAATGGTACTCACCTTCATGTGATATGTATGGCTCACATCATGAATATAGTGGTACATGATGGTTTAAAAGAATCTTCAGTGTCTATTGAACGTGTTAGGCATGCAGTGAGATATGTTAGGCAATCTTCTGCGAGGTTGAAGAGGTTTCAAGAATGTTTTGATGATGAACAACTCAATTGTAAAAAAACTTTATGCTTAGATGTTCCAACTAGGTGGAATTCTACCTACTTGATGTTGCAGGGCTGTTGAATTTGAAAGTGCATTTTCACATTATGCTTCTAGTGAAATTGGCTTGAGACATTATCTTGAGCATTCTTATATGAATGTTGGAATTCCTAAAGGTGAACTTTTGAGTAGTGATTTGGAGAATGTAAAAAGAATTACAAAATTTCTTGAAATCTTCCTTCTTCTTAATTTGAAGACATGTGGATCACGTTATGTTACATCGAATATTCATTTTTTGAAATTTGCGCAGTTGCTGTTTATTTGAAGCAATTAATAGCAAATGAGGATATATTTTTAAGTGAAATGGCAAAGAATATGAAAGAAAAGTTTGATAAGTATTGGGGTGATCCAGGAAAAATGAACAAGATAATTTTTATCTCATGTATTTTGGATCCACGTTACAAGATCGAATCAGTTGGCTATGCACTTGTAAAGATGTTTGGTACAGATCCGGGGGCAACTATACAAGCAGAAGTGACGAAGTACATGACTTCATTATTTAGTGAGTATGTAAAGTCCAGCTCAAAAGGTGTTGTGCTTGCTTCATCTTCAAATTGTTCTTCATTGGACACTTTGACTTCTGGGCTTTCTGGCAGTCAAGGAATCACCCAAAATATAGGACTTTTAGAATCACTCATGCAAGATATAAGAAATATAAAAGTGGGAGTGGAGGTGTTGATATTAGAACAGAGTTAGATAAATATTTAGGTGAAGAAACTGAGGATGACACTAAAGAATTTAATGTTCTTCTTTGGTGGAAATTGAACTCAGCTAGATTTCCTATTCTCGCGGAGATGGCTCGTGATATATTAGTTGTTCCGGTTTCAAGTGTGGCATCTGAATGTGAGTTTAGTACGGGAGGACGTCTTCTTGATTCATTTAGGAGTTCATTAACTCCTAAATTGGTGCAAGATCTAGTGTGTCTTCAAGATTGGCTTCGAAATGAAAAATTAAAATAACCTGTTAGTGTTGAGGAAGATCTTGATAAAATCGAGCAGCTTGAATAAGGTAATAATATTGTTACTATATTTGTTGTATATAAGTGTTGTTGGTATGATTATATTTATCGCACGACTCATTATTTTAATTTTTTTCTTCAAATTTAGCCAGAAATGGAAAAAACCCTTCCGTAATTGATGTGTAGTGTTAATATATCTGGTAAGAATTCGAATTTAACCCATCAAGGTTTCAAGTGTTGAATCTTATTGTTTTGTTGGGGTCTGAATCTTATTGTTTTGTTGATATCTCTGAATGTTATTTGTTTGTTTACTGTAAAAATTGGTTTTTAGAGGAATCTTATGCTGGTTTATCATAGTTTCATGGTCTGTTTAGCAGTTCTCATTGTGAGCATGTAATTTTTCACCTACTAAATACTCATACAAAATTAGATTAGTAAATTAATCTTATGGGTTTGGTTGAATATTAGTGCTAATTGTGAATTGTTTTGCATCGCATATTTATAATTCGTTCTTTTAAAATAATTTTAAATCGCATAATTAGGTGCGTCGTTATTATCAAAGAATTATGAATTTATTTATAAATAATTGAATTAAGTAACGAACAAATGTTGATTATTTGAGGTAATTTAATTTTGATAACTGATTTCTAAAATTAATCATTTTTTATCTGACAAAACTATAAATTTAGTTAGGAGTATTGAATTAATTATTTTATTCCTAATTAATGTATATTTAGACAAAATAAAGACGAAATTAATTATTGTATCTTTTAAATTTAATTAGGTTTGATTTTAATTAGATTAATTAGTTTGGAATTAGGCTTAGAATGTTAAAAATCGGACCTGGGCCAAGAAGGACTCAGGCCCAATTCTTTGTTTACACCACCAAAACGTACCCAGCCCAATACCCGGCCGGCCCAGCCCCAGTACCCAAAACCACCCCGTTTAGGCTTTAGCAAATCCCAACCGTTGATCTTCTAAGATCTAACGGCTGGGAACCCCCCCCCCCAAAGCCTAGCTATTTAAATGTCCAAATGCTCACCCCCCCCCCATCATTTAGAAGTCTAACACCCACATACCATGTCTCTCATCCGTCTCTCTCTCTTCTGTATAACCAAACCCTAGCCGACCTAGGATTCCCACCTTGCTCCGCCCACCGAAAATCGCCTACCGGTGGCGGACGACCTCCAAACCCCCCTAAACATTCACCCTACAACCCTCTCCTCACCCTTAACCCCCCAAAAATCCAACCAAAATCTTCGAAATTTAGATCTAGAATACTGAAAAACTTAAAAGTCCATATCCGGCCAATTCAAAGATGTCTAATGGCTCTCACCTACATGAACCGATAGCTCTCATCGAGGGCTATTGATTTATGTGGGTTTGAGTCATTTTCAAACCCTCCGGAGTCCGGCCAAGGTCCGGTGACCTCCTATTTTTCCGGCCAAAACCTTTAAACGGGTATTCTTCTTCCTTCCTTACTGTTTTACATGTTATTAAAACCGAAATATCATGTTTATCACTATTTTCAGATTGTTTTAGTTTAGTTAGCTTCTTTTTTATTTATCTTCGCTTGTTGCTCTTTGTTTAGCTATTGTACTCCAGTCCTTGATTGATTATGTGACTAAGAGAACCATGAAACTTGAAACCATGTATTGTAGTTCTATGTTGCCTCTTTCTTTTCTATAATCTGCCTTTAATTGTTTGATACCATTAGGTGTAGATTATGTATCCTCTCCATTACTTCATGATTATTTGCTGTTAAATGTTGTGACAAGCCGTTTTGATTGATGATTAGCAATTAGGGTTCCTTAAATGAAAATCTAGGGTTGTCATTTAGATAACTGTCTTCTTGGATGCATGCTGCCAATATGGGATACTTGTTCTTATTTGATTGTCAGTATTAAAATCAGGAGTATATGGTCTTACTAATTCATGGATGTTTCGTTAAGTATGTTTTCCTCGTGATTAATTGTCTCATAGATAATTGATTATTCTTGAAATTGAGTTAGTTATTTAACTACTTAATTAATTAAGAGGTTAGTTAACCCTGTACCGGTGTTTGGTCATGGGTTAATTTGGTTTAATCCTGACTTCATGATTCAACTTAACTAATGACAATGTTTTCAAAGGATACTTGTTTAATAGAATCAACCTAGGTTATTAACATCTTAAACAATCAGTTTAAGTCCTAAGTACTAATTAAGATAATCAACTAGGTCAACTTGATTAACACAAGTCAACTAACCTAAGCGTAAAGAATTAATATTAGTCTTAATTAAACCAAGTAAACTAGCATCAAGCTAATAATACTTATCAGTCCTAGTTAACTAAGGAACCTGACTAGGGTTAACTAAGTAGAGTTAAATAATAACCCAAGTGAGTACCCCTGATTACCCAATGGTAAATTCAGGGACTCCAAGGGGTACATCAGGTAACTCAGTTTAGGAAATCAGATTTTAAAGGTAAAAGGGTATTTTCTAAAGAAGAAGGTTCTAGAATAGGGGCAGATGTCCCAAAGATAAGGTTGACAACTGCCCTATGCACTATTTTGTACTATTTTCCAGCTCTTGAATGAGGAATATGCCAAAGCATATCCCATCCTTGAGCTCCCTATAAATAGACTATCTTTTTACATATTCTGGACCCTTTTTTTTGGACAAAAAAACTTCTTTTTACAGACTGAAATTTTTACACTGAGGAAGCACTATCTCATATTCTGAAATTTCTTTTTCTGAGGATTGAACTTACTATCCTTGCTCACTAAAAATCATTTCCAAACTTATGAAAATGGCTCTTGTTTGTTTGGTGATCTGATTCTCAAAGATTTCTTGCATACACTCTCGAACTCTGGGGGTGGTTTTTCTACTGCTGCTACTAGTTTTCTGGTTAATCTTTTGGTTGCTGCTGATCTTCCCTCTTTATTTGTTGTATTGTTGTTACCTGACCTTTATTTGGTCAGGATTTTTGGGCTGATTTTCTCTTCAAACGGTATGTTACTGTTGATATTATTGAAAGACTCAAAAATGTGAAATTCATCTTCCTCTTTGCTTGAATTTGTCTCCTTCTATAGCTGAATTTTTGTTAATTTTTTCTCTCTCTAATCTGGTATGAAATGTGAAAGTAGGACTGATTAATATGTTGATAATAAAATCTGAATATGTATGTCTATATCCCTGAAATCAGAATGTATTTTTTAGCAGATTTCATCTTTGTGTTTGTTTCTTAGTCTATTAGTAAAGTAAATTGCTTTAAGGTAGATGAATTTGACCTTTCAATGGTCAAATTCACCCTATAATAGTGCACAAAACAGTAGTATAGATGGATGAAATTCACCCTCAAAAGGGTACAAAGTATGTAGTTAAAACGACATTAGCGTTGAGGAATCTGAACCTCTGAATGGTCAAGTTCATCCTCTAAAATGCCTAAATAATCAAGTCTCTATATGGTTTGGAATTATGTTAAGTTAGCACCAGGGTAGATGAATCTGACTTCCTAATAGTCAAATTCACCCCATGGTAGTGCATAAACAGTAGTTTAGCTTGCTGAAAATTATCCTTCAAAGGATATAAGTGTGTAATGAGGAGGAGCCTTAAGGAAGCGAATCCGAAATCACAAAATAGTCGGATTCACTCCTCAAAGTGCCAAGAGTGGTCAAAAGATTTGACTAAACGTTAGCTTGAATGAGGATGACTATCAATAGTCTCAACGAAATAGCCTCAGTGGATTATAATCTGACTCCTCTCCATGGTCAGATTCATCCCAAATGAATAAATAACTATGTTCAGTAGTGTTTGAAACCGTATCAAGGGTAAAGCGAATCGTCATGGTCAAAATTCCTTCCATAATGATATATAAAATCCTTTGGTTGGAGGTTTACAGGTGCTGCTATTAAGATTAACCAAAGAGATGTCTAGCTAAAGCAGTAATTTCGAGATCTTATTTAGCTCATGAGTAGTTTTGTATTTCTTAGAACTGTAATAGACGTTATTAGTATAAAATAGCACTAAAAAATATGAATCTGATCCAATGGTCAGGTTTATCCCAATTAAAAGTGCTCAAATGTTTGGAAGTGATTGTCTAGTTTCAAAATAGCATCCAGAGGACTGGACCTGACCCTTCCCTAATGAGCAGATCCATTCTCTACTGATGCATAAAAGCTCAATCTTGTTCGAGGCTCAATGGTAACTGCAGGTCTACATAGAGGCAACCATTAGCTTCTAATTAATTAATTCTTAGTATTCTGTTAGAAAATCTCTTTCATAGTACAAGTGATGTAACAGTATTTATTAGACCATGTACACATTTATTTTGGTGTTGTAATAAATTGGATTGGACATTATGAATTTAATCCTCAAGTTGTCATTTTTTCTTATTAACGTGACAGCCCAAGAAGTTAATTATATTTTTCTGTAACTATAAACATTCATGTCTTATTTTTCTGTTGTCTTAAAATATCTATGTAATACGGCACACAATGATTAATACTTAATTGGAATTTGAAAACCCCTTCTCATTCTGCGTTTCAATTTGTGTAACTTATCCCAAACCCGTGGATTTTCTTTATACGTGAACATTACATTTCAAAACAGCATTGTTTAGGGGTTAAAAGGATAGTAATTATCCAAATCTGATTCTGATTTTTACATTAAGTTGTTGGGTAGCTATTTATGCCAAGCATCCTTGATTAGTCATGCTTGGCTAAATTGTCTAAACTACCTGTTCTACGAACTAGCCACAATTAGGGTTGGTCAAAAGAGTTAAAACAATTTGGGGCTAAAATATGGCCATAGCCCGAAACATACTATCTTTAGATTAATGAAATTCACTTCTAGGAAATCCTTTTGGTAGAACCATAACTTTAGTTTGAAATTTGATAAAGAATCGAATATTATTCCAAAACTACCGTAACCTACACTCGGGAGTGGAAACTTATGCCCCCAACCCTCAACTCCAAACATTAATAAAATATACATAGCAACCACAGGTGCATTTCATGTGACGAGTTTCCCATGTGCTCAAAAACAACAAGTGTACGCCATCTTAACTTGTCCGAGATAAATCCATAACGTCCTAATTGATCTTAAAACTAAAATACTCCTTCGAATAGAAAACACAAAAGATAATCGAATTTTGCTGCAAATAGGCACTATAAAACCGTCATGACCAATAGTCTTGAATACGTAATCTACAATCGGGTTGGACAACTTATGTCCCCGTCTTCAAACTTCAAACCATAATAAAATCACGTGTCGCAATTACGGGTGCATTTCATGTGGCGTAATTGTAATATGTTCAAAAGCATAACAAGTGCACATTCCCGTGACTTATTTTCAAGATAAATCCATACTTATCAAAAGCGGCTAAATTTCAAAGAGTTTAAATATACAATAGGCTAAAATATGTAAATAATCAGATAATTTAGGCCAAATAATAATAGTTAAGCGACCGTGCTAAAACCACAGAACTCGGGAATGCCTAACACCTTCTCCAGGGTTAACAGAATTCCTTACTCGGATTTTTGGTCGCAGACAAATCAAAACAGAAAGTCAAAATTTTCCTCGATTTGGGATTTTCAAAACAAATCGGTGTCCCGGAGCATCATCAAAAATACAAGTGGCGACTCTGAATAAATAAAAGAAATCCCAGAGTCGAATAATGTCACTCAAAGTGGAAAAACTCCCTTATTACCCCTTTCATTAATCCGGGATAATGCAAAAAGAGGTGTGACACTCATAGTTTCTACTTGCTCAAGTTTGTGCACTTATTTGAGAGATAGAAGTGTTCAAGGTTTTCCAATGTCTAATTTGACTATGTTTCCATGTAATTTGGATCCAGACATTTAGTAAGTAATAAAAAAAGTCCTACAGATTAATTTGGATCCAGACATCCAGTAGGTAGGATCCCTCTGCTATAGCTGTAGTCTTTGGCATTTGTTTGATACTAATAATTGAGTTCTTCTCTCCAGGCATGGATGAAGTGGTTTCTGTCATACCAAATAGATACAAGAAGCTACATACTACAAGATCATGAAAATTTATTGGTTAGCCTGCAACTACAAAAAGAAGATTGAAAGGGGAGGGGAGAGCAATATTATCGTGGGTGTCTTCGATACAGGATAAGTATCGGTTAGATACTACTCAGGTTTTTCATTTTTGATAACAAAACAGAAGGCTGAAATCAATGTACTTGAAAATACTTATGAATTAATTATTTTGAAATATGTATTCTGGACTCATATGTAATGTATCTGCTTTGGGATGTAATATTGTAATGGTAGGTGTTAACAGACATGTGTATGTCTGGACTCATATGTTAACGCCTATGAACAATGACATTGAAGTTATATAACATATTGAGCAGTGACGTTAACATATTGAGCAGTGACGCTCAATACTGAACTTTTCTTCTTGGCGTTAACATATTGAGCAGTGACGCTCAATATTATTGATTTAATATATTGGATGTACGCGGTCAGCAAATAATTAATCACGCAATATAGATTGAATTAGACCGATAAACCGCCCGATAACCTCGCGATAAGAGCTAAACCGATACCAATCCGCCTGGTATCTTATCAGGTAGCTAGTGGATTAATATATTTAAAAGCTGATAACCGATAACCAAACCGTTAAGAGTAAATAACCGCCCAATCCGTCTGATAAGCAGCCCTACTTCTAAGGAAAAATATATCGTAAATATAAAGTTTGCCAGAAAATAATAATTTGTGCATGTATATGTTCCTAATTATTCCTACTAAAAAATATGGGCATGGCCAATATCCTCATCAAAGCAAATAAATACATGTCACATATTTAATAATCTTTTAAAACAACTTTTAATTTTGTTGCACTCTGTATTACTTATTTTTCATTTACCATAAATATAGGAAGAACTTATTGAAAAGATAACTCGCACTGTAAGCTTCACTTAAAAAATCTCACTCCAATTTATAATTATCCACAAGCTTGACATAATCGCATTTTATAAACACGTGGCACGAAAAATAAAAAGTTATTCCTATTCAAGTGTACAACTGAAAAAGAAGAGAATGAGAACTTGTTGCCCCTCAAATCATAGCTATTATTATCAAGAAAACATAAGCAGATGAATACAAATATGAAATTAACATTGGCACGAACCAGGCACGCAATTAACTAGCTAGTCAATATGCGCTAACATCAAATTAACGAGTTGAAACTTCCAGAAGAGGACTGAGTTTTTGGACACAACCTGCAATAAGATCAAGACATTTAAGTAAAAAACAACAGATTGACAAACCCTAATCATTACAAGTGTTCTTATGTGATACAATCTAGATAGCCGTCGAGCAATTTGGATTCTAATTGGAGGCTACTTTCATAAAGGGGCGGCTATATGTATAATTTTACCAACAATTAAAGACTACATTATATTTGGTGGTTGTACTTGTAATATTGAGCTACCTAGTACAAATAACCTTTAAGGTTCTCATTTTAGACTTAGTTTATTTTGATATTGTGAATGAAAATTTACTGAGAGTGTATAGAATGAATTCCTATATTGGTTGATTACTTGTTAAGGTGCGCTAGCAAGGGGATTACTTCCCCTTTAGGGTTGTTCCTATAGTTTTGGTCAATTAAGTCTTAAATTGATTGGATATTTATTTATTTTAAATATTCTTTCAATTTCCTTAGTTGGTTCTCTACTAAATCTCTATCTTTTTTATCTTTTATTTGTGTTCTTGTTATTTTGCTTTCGCATTCGTATTGGTACCAAAGCAAAGATTGTAGTGATTATTCCTATGATTATTATGCCTAACTTTTGATTGCCAAATCAAAAAAAAAAATTCTATTTCTGTATTTCCTTTGACTATTGATTTATGCTTCTGAAATTTTGAATATCATTGAAGATTTGAGCTTCTAAAATTTGGGTAAGCTCTTAGTCTATTGAAATCAAAGCCCTTCTACTATTTTTTTGGGTGTTTGAAGAGTAAGAACATATTGAAGATTTTGAAATTTTATTGACGAGCGAGAAAGTTTGCAGATCTGAAATTGGTTGTCTAAAAGCTACTGGGTGAGGTTTTAGAGCTGATTAAAATTAGATTTGTAACCAAAATCAGCTGGGAGAAAGTTTTTTTAAAAAACTCGTCCGCCTTTCAAGAACGCATTGAAGTTTGATTCAAAAATTGTCAGATCTAAGAAAGCGTTTGTGCAAATCCAAGTGGGTATTGTTCATAATTGATGAAATCACCAGGGAAGAGCTTATTCTTAAGCTTAAAAAGAGTAAAAACTGGTTCTGGAATTGGTTTTATCAAGTGAGGAAAAAAACTTTAAACTCCATTGTTGACTTTGAGCTTTATGTCTGAAATTTTTTATTAGCTGGTGACTCACTGTTATATATTGTTTACGAGTTGCTTAATTATGCTAATTTAAAGTTATCTACTGATTTTTGCTTGATAGAATGAGAATTCGGAAAGTGTTTGGGTGGGAATGCGTGAATGTCACACTGATTGATTGCAGCAACTTAAAGAAACGGGGAAGCTTGGCCTTGATTATTCTTGATCTATGATATTAGAGCTTCTTGATAGGGTATTTAGTGTTTCTTTTCATTTTTCTCTAAATTCCTTAGATAGATTAACATTAGTATTAGTTTATATTAGTGTTATCTAGTTACTTGTGTCCTTCATTCTATTTCGTGCTTTTCTCTTTTTGTTTCGTTGTTAATTTCTTATTTTCATTGTCCGTTAGTCATTTTAACTTCTTTGTTAAGTCACATAAACTCAATTCTCGCCCCGAAGTTGGAATATTGTAACGACCCGACCGGCCGTTTTAGGAATCTAAGCTCCATTCGGTGGCGTAAGGTCTTGAACAGCTTCACATTGTGTATATAGACCTGCGTGCGTGGTTGGATTCAGTTACCGGATAATCCAAAGTCGAATTGGAAGGAAACTTTCAATTTTTGAAGCTTAAGTGATAGAAGTTGCCCGGAGGTTTGACTTTTGAGTAACCGGTCTCGGAGTGAGTTTTGGGTGATGCCAACAACTTCGAATGATGATTTTGGACGTAGGCGTGCGTCCGGAATTGGTTTTGGAGGTCCGTAGAGTAATTTGAGGTAATTCGGCGAAAGTTAGAATTTCGGCGATTTCGGCCGATAGGTGAAATTTTGATATCGGGCTCAGAATGGAATTCCGAGAGTGGATGTAGGTCCGTTGTGTCATTTATGACTTGTCTGCAAAATTTAGCGTCATTCCGGGTTGAATTTATAGGTTTTGGCACAAGTTTTGATATTTGAAGATTTGAAATTTTATAAGTTTGACTTTTGGTTTGATTCGTCGTTTTGGTGTTGTTTTATGTGATTTAAAATCTCGAGCGAGTCTGTGTTAGGTTATGTGACTTGTTTGTGTTTTTAGATGGTGTCCCGAGGGCCTCAGGTGTGTTTCGGATGGGGTTCGGGTCAAATTCCTTCTAAATTAAACTGTTGTTTTGTCTGCTGTTTTTCCTTCTATGCGATCGCATAGTCTTAGCCGCGATCGCATAGTGTCAATTTGAACCGCCCAAGTTTTCTTCTACGCGTTCGCACTCCTTAGCAAGCGATCGCGAAGCTCTATAAAGTTCATTCTCCGCGTTCACATCTCGTCCTCACACAAACGCACAGTAGAAGAGCATGGCCTTGAGTCAGAACCTGTTACTCTATGCGATCGCCACATATCACCCGCGTTCGCATATGCACCCCCCTCCTCCTCTTCTTCGATCGCGCTATTTTTCACACGATCGCGTAGTACAACTTGACCAGTGGCCATTTTTCCTTCTATGTTATCACATCATTTCGTCCGCGATCGCATTGAACAAATACTTGGGCAGATTATAAATCTTCAAAATCAAGGGTCTCACTATTTTTATCACATTTTGACTTCTAGAGCTCGGTTCTTGGTGATTTTTGGTGAGTTTTTCACGAAATTCTTGGGTAAGTGTTCTTCGACTAGAATTAAACATATTCCATGTTTTTATCTTTATTTTCATCATTTAAATTTTGTTTTGAGTTTAGGAAAATGTTGGTTTTTGAAGAAAATTTCTAAAATGAAAAATCGTGATTTGAGGAACCAAATGGCATCGAAATTTGAAAAATTTTGTATGGTTGAACTCATATTAGAGTGGGTATTCGAGTTTTGTAAAATTTGACGGGTTTCGAGGTGCGGGCTCGAGGGTTGACTTTTGGGTCGATTTTTATATTTTTGTAAAGCATGAAACTTTATTATTCGGAATAGTTTCTTATACATTTTATGTGTATTTTGAAGTTGTTTTAGTTGATTTTGAGCCTTCCGGAGGTCTTTTCGCTTGAGAAGTTCATTTTAGAGTACCGGTTTATCGTCTTCGAGGTAAGTATCTTGCCTAACCTTGTGTGGGGGAACTACCTCTTAGGATTTGAGTCTTTTATGTTGATTGTAACCAGTGTACGCGAGGTGACGAGTGCGTACTCGGACTTATTTGTAGAAGGTTGGACTTTTAGGATTCTTAGGTCCTTATATCCCCTATGTATGAAGTTGTAATTGCTATGACTGAGTTCCTAATTGCTAGTTTCATCTCTTCCTACTTAAATTAGAATTACTTGCTTATAGATTTCCTTTGTTGTTTACTTGATCTTAATTGACTTGACTGAAGATTTTTCCTCTTCTATCATCATGCTATATTTTTCTTCATAAACTTCTTACTTAGCTAAAATTTGTATTACCTCGCCCTATAATTGTTTAGCAGTAATTGGAGTATTATATGTCGGTGTTAAGCATGTCTGTGGGTCGTATATTGTGATTGATATGATCTTTCATTAAGAACTACATATGCCTAACTTTATGATTATACATGTTGATGGTATTTTCTTGGAATTTCTTATTGTGGAGCATTGATTCAAGTTGGGATTTATTTCCTGAAGCTAATTAATTAAGCAAGATTGGTTATAGTTGTTTCTCTTGCCGGGATGATATTGTTTCCGTTGGTGACTCCCTTGTCGGGACAGTATGGTTTCTATTATTGTTCATGATGTTGATGATATTGTTTCCATTGTTGACTTCCTTGCCGGGACAGTATGGTTTCTATTATTGTTCATGTAGTTGATGATATTCTTTCCATTGTTGACTTCCTTGACGGGACAGTATGGTTTCTATTATTGTTTATGTTGTTGATTCCCTTGTCTGAATGCTATCATTTTATTTGTTTGGGTGAGAAAGAGTGTAAAGAACGAAGGGTGATGACGTTCCATCATTTATATTCATTATCATGTGAGGAAAGAGTGTAAAGCACGAAGGTTGATGTCGTGACATATTATCAAAATTAAAAGCATGAAGGTTGATACTATGCCATATTATTGAAATTAAAAGCACGAAGGGTGATGCCGTGCCATATTATTGAGAGTAAAAGCACGAAGGGTGATTCCGTGCGTGATATTGTGACGGAGTGCTAATACACGAAGAGTGATGTCGTGCCATACTTTTGTGTTTTTATTGCACGAAGGGTATTTCCGTGCAGGTGAGGACAAGGGACATGCATTATGATGTGATATTTTTTTCCCCGTGTATACGTGTGCCCTTACTTTGAGCTGTTATTGTTGTACTTACATATTCGGTGTGACTTGTTATTATTGTCATGTACTTGACCTTTATCTCAACTGTTGTTGCACTGTCCATGTCTTTTACTTGCTTAATTTGCTTAATTTACGTGCTGTATATGTCGATTTCTATGGGGAGGACGAGAGTAAAAGCATGAAGGGTGATGTCGTGCACTTGTTTCATTGGAAACTAAGTTCGATAGACCACTACTGGAAAATTATGTTTTTAAAAGCTTTTGTTTGAAGGGGATTACGTTTAAAGATTTTTCTCCTGCGTAGTATATATGTATATACATATATATATATATATATATATATATATGTATATACATATATACTACGCAGGAGAAAAATCTTTAAACGTAATCCCCTTCAAACAAAAGCTTTTNAGGACTAGTCAAGACACCCACTGGTCTGATAAACTAAACATGCATAAGTATAGGAATGACATGACATGACATCTGTCTAATGACTACACGATATAATTAACAACATAACAAGTACAAAGCGGAAGGAAAATACTGCAAATAACAACGGAACATCGTAATATTAAGCAAAAAAAAGGACGGAGGTACGAATCAAAAGAGGAAACCACAACACAATAAAAAGGAACAATGGTAGCTCGGCACTACAATAATTTCCCCCTCAAACCTTAGTCGACAACTCTGACAATTTAGCCAATTCTTCGAAGGCAACCCTTCACCCACAAATTTATATTGAGAACTTTAAGAGTAATCATTTTAAATAGAAAACTTCCTTTGGAAGGTACTTCCTCTGATCTACATATATATATGTATATATATATATATATATATATATATATATACATATATATATGTAGATCAGAGGAAGTACCTTCCAAAGGAAGTTTTCTATTTAAAATGATTACTCTTAAAGTTCTCAATATAAATTTGTGGGTGAAGGGTTGCCTTCGAAGAATTGGCTAAATTGTCAGAGTTGTCGACTAAGGTTTGAGGGGGAAATTATTGTAGTGCCGAGCTACCATTGTTCCTTTTTATTGTGTTGTGGTTTCCTCTTTTGATTCGTACCTCCGTCCTTTTTTTTGCTTAATATTACGATGTTCCGTTGTTATTTGCAGTATTTTCCTTCCGCTTTGTACTTGTTATGTTGTTAATTATATCGTGTAGTCATTAGACAGATGTCATGTCATGTCATTCCTATACTTATGCATGTTTAGTTTATCAGACCAGTGGGTGTCTTGACTAGTCCTTGTCACTACTTCACCGGGGTTAGTCTTGATACTTACTGGGCACCGCTGTGGTGTGCTCATATTACTCTCCTGCGCATTTTTGGGCAGATTCCAGGATTTTCATAGCCGGCCGATTGATTGTTAGTAGCGCGGTTGCTGTTGTGGAGACTCAAGGTAAAAGCACTTCAGCATTCGCGGTTTTGGAGTCACCATCTTATGTTTCTATTGCACGGTTGTACTTATTTCTGAACAGTGGTATTAGGAGTTTTAGCGTAGTTTCTCTAAAGCTTATGACTTGTACTTACCGGGTTCTGGGAACAAGTGTAAAGTGATGAGATTTAATTCAAAAAGCACTTAAACTATTCTTATATTATAATTGACGTTTGTTAATATTATGCTTACCTAGTCCTTAAGACTAGGTGCCGTCACGAAACCCAACGGAGGAAAAATTTTGGGTCGTGACAGGTTGGTATCAGAACTCTAGGTTCTTAGGTGCTACGAGTCATAAGCGAGTTTAGTAGAGTCTTGCGAACCTGTACGGAGATGTCTGTACTTATCTTCGAGAGACAATTGGAACTATTAGGACATTTCACTTCCTTCATTCCTATCGTGCGAGTTCGTTGATCTTGAAGTTTGAAATTATCGTTCCATTCTCTCACCGATGGTATGGACACGATCTGCAGTTCTTGATGACGTTACCCTGAAGAAAATGTCGCAAGGGTCAAAGACAGAGGCCGACGAGGGGCACGTGTCGCAGTTAAGATGTCTACCAGAGCAACCGTTGAGGAGCTGGCAGTAGTCCTAGTTGGGGGACAGGTACTGGAGGTGCTTGTTGCTCCCCCGGACTTCAGGAGACCTGGGCGCAGTTTTTGAATATAATTGGTACATTGACTCAGACGGGATCGATTCTAGTGCACCGACTACTCCATGGATCAGGGGAGGAGTTCAGACTCCCACCGTCTACACTTTAGAGCAGCGAGATCATGTTGGTCAGGTTCCAGGTGTCATGGCAGCACAGGATGTGGTTTCAGTTCAGCCATGGTTTGGGCAACAGCACCGGAGGAAGAACAACTTAAACTTGAGAGGTACAGGGAGTACCACCCTCCTATATTTCAGTGGATGGGTGATAGATGATGCCCAGGATTTCTTGGAGGAGTGTCACTGCATTTTTCGTGCTATGGGTATTATGGAGACGAGCGAGGTCATTTTTGTCACGTCTCAATTCGGAGGTGTGGTTTATCAGTGGTGGCAGGCATATGAGTTGGGTAGCCCAGCCGAGTCAGCTTCACTTACATGGGTTCAGGTTTCAGAGATATTCCTGAGAGGGTTTATACCTCAGTTCCTTCGAGATAGACGGCGCGCGGAGTTTGAGCAGTGCGTTAGGGAGCTGTGTCACTATCGGAGTATGCCATCAGATTCAGTGAGTTGGCCAGGTATGCACCTCCCTTGGTTGTTTAAGTTAGAAGGCGAGTCCGTAGATTCATTGAAGGTTTCAAGAATGATGTTCGGTTTAGCATGACTCGGGAGTTGGAGTCGGATGTTTAGTTTCAGCAGGTGATAGGGATCGCTCGCCGATTAGGGGGCATGTGGGGCCGGGAGCGAGAGGACAGACGGGTTCAGGAGAGAGAGTACAGGGAGGCCTCATAGGCCGGGGAGATCTACCGGTCCTTATTATAGAGGCAGGGTACGGCACGGTAGAGGTTTTGTTGGTCAGCTGGTTTGTTCAGTTTGCATTACCAGCTTCGCATGGGGTTTCAGGTACTCAAGGGTCTCAAAGTACTCATATTGCATAGTTTCCACAGCCACGTCAGCAGATAGGTTGTTTTGAGTGTGTAGATGTCAGCCACAGGGTGAGAGATTGTTCTAGGATTCAGTCAGGCGTGCCATAGCAGGGTATTCAGGTGAGTAGAGGGTGCCCCAGAGGGGGAGGCCCGGCCCATTGATGTGTTCCTGTAGTAGGCTGGAGGCTGTTGTGCCGGATATTGCCATGCAGGTATGTTTTGATTTGTTGCAGAGGGGCACCACTTGTATTTCACCATAGTTTGTGGTCGGAACGAGTTTTCCTTATTTGTTGCTTCATTTATGAGTGAGTCTCATGCTTTGCAATTTTTTTTCATGTTTGCTCCTGCTGGGAAATTCTATGAGCAGTAACTCATGTCTATCGTTGTTATTATTCATCATTGATAGTGGTGAGACTAGAAGCGAGTCCTTGTTTTTCATCATGGTAAGCTTTATGTGAATTTTCCTAAGTATTTTGGTTACGGGCTGTGAATTGATACTCCATCGAGATGTGAGTTAAGTGAGAGTTATGATTTTATTAGTCGAGACGAGTAAGTAGGGGATTTCAATTGGTATGATATATATTCGGTACGTGATATAGAGTTGAGGGCGAGACCCTCGTGATCTTTTGTGATTCGATATGTTGGAACCGGGCTGAGTACCGCGGTGGAAATTTCATCAGGGTAGGATCCTTGTGACTTGTTCATATGCTTTACTTTCTCCTTGTTATATTGCTTTTGCAGGTCAGTATTGTTAGAGTTGTGCATGTGAGCTTGTTTGGTAGTTCCCTTATTTACTCCTCTTTGCATATTCAGCCATTTTCATTATGTGCTTCTTGTGATTCAGCTTGCGGGGTGTGTGCTGTTTTTCCATCTATGTGATCGCATAGGCTTAGCCGCGATCGCATAGTGTCAATTTGAACCGCCCAAGTTTTCTTCTACGCATTCGCACTCCTCAACAAGCGATCGCGAAGCTCTATAAATTTCATTCTCCACGTTCGCATCTCGTCCTCACGTGATCACACAGTAGAAGAGCATGGCCTTGAGTCAGAACCTGTTACTCTATGCGATCGCCACATACACCCGCGTTCGCATATGCACCCCCCTCCTCCTCTTCTGCGATCGCACTATTTTTCACGCAATCGAGTAGTACAACTTGACCAGTGGCCATTTTTCCTTCTATGCGATCGCATCATTTCGCCTGCGGTCGCATTGAACAAATACCTGGGCAGATTATAAATCTTCAAAATCGAGGGTCTCACCATTTTTATCACATTTTGACTTCTAGAGCTCGGTTCTTGACGATTTTTGGTGGGTTTTTCACGAAATTCTTGGGTAAGTGTTCTTCGACTAGAATTAAACATATTCCATGTTTTTTTCTTTATTTTCATCATTTAAATTGTGTTTTGAGTTTAGGAAAATGTTGGTTTTTGAGGCACTAAATGATATCGAAATTTGATAAATTTTGTATGGTTGAACTCATATTAGAGTGGGTATTCGGATTTTGTAAAATTTGACGGGTTCCGAGGTGCGGGCTCGGGAGTTAACTTTTGTGTTGATTTTTATATTTTTGTAAAGCATGAAACTTTATTATTCGGAATAGTTCTTTATACGTTTTATGTGTATTTTGAAGTTGTTTTAGTTGATTTTGAGCCTTCCGGAGGTCTTTTTGCTTGAGAAGTTCATTTTAGAGTACCGGGTTGTCGTCTTCGAGGTAAGTATCTTGCCTAACCTTGTGTGGGGGAACTACCTCTTAGGATTTGAGTCTTTTGTGTTGATTGTAACCCGTGTACGCGAGGTGACGAGTGCGTACTCGGACTTATTTGTAGAAGGTTGGACTTTTAGGATTCTTAGGTCCTTATATCCCCTATGTATGAAGTTGTAATTGCTATGACTGAGTTCCTAATTACTAGTTTCATCTCTTCCTGCTTAAATTAGAATTACTTGCTTATAGATTTCCTTTGTTGTTTACTTGATCTTAATTGACTTGACTGAAGATTTTTCCTCTTCTATCATCATGCTATATTTTTCTTCATAAACTGCTTACTTAGCTAAAATTTGTATTACCTCGCCCTATAATTGTTTAGCAGTAATTGGAGTATTATATGTCGGTGTTAAGCATGCCCGTGGGTCGTATATTGTGATTGATATGATCTTTCATTAAGAACTACATAGGCCTAACTTGATGATTATACATGTTGATGGTATTTTCTTGGAATTTCTTATTGCGGAGCATTGATTCAAGTTGGGATTTATTTCGTGAAGCTAATTAATTAAGCAAGATTCGTTATAGTTCTTTCCCTTGCCGGAATGATATTGTTTCCATTGTTGACTCCCTTGCCGGGACAGTATGGTTTCTATTATTGTTCATGTTGTTGATGATATTGTTTCCATTGTTGACTCCTTTGCCGGGACAGTATGGTTTCTATTATTGTTCATGTTGTTGATTTGGTGAGGAGATTAGTGGAGCAGTATAGGGAAAGGAAGAAGGATTTACATTTGGTGTTATTGACCTTCAGAAGGCATACGATAAAGTTCCGAGGGAGGTACTGTGGAGGTTTTTGGAGCTTAGCGAAATTCCGGTAGCGTACATTAGGGTGATTAAGGATATGTATGATGATGCTAAGACTCGGGTAAGGACTGTAGGTGGTGACTCGGACCTTTTCCCTGTGATGATGGGGTTTCATCAGGGATCGGCTCTTAGCCCATTTTTGTTTACCTTGGCAATGGATGTACTGTCGCGTCACATCCAAGGGGAGGTGCCTTGGTGCATGTTATTTGCCGATGATATAGTGTTGATTAACGAGACGCGTAGCGGAGTTAACGCGAGGTTGGAGGTTTGGAGACAGACCTTGGAGTCTAAGGGTTTCAGACTGAGTAGAACCAAGACAGAATACTTGGAGTGCAAATTCAGTGAGACCCATGATGCAGACGTAGAGGTTAAGCTTGATGCTCAAGTTATCCCCAAGAGAGAGATTTTTAAGTATCTCGGGTCTATTATCCAGGGTAACAGGGAGATTGACGAAGATGTCACACATCGCATCGGAGTGGGGTGGATGAAGTGGAGGCTCGCTTTCGGTGTTCTGTGCGATAAGAAGGTGCCGTTAGGACTTAAGGGTCAGTTTTATCGAGTGGTCGTTCGACCCGCTATGTTGTATGGGGAAGAGTGTTGGCCAGTTCAGAACTCCCACGTGCAGAAGATGAGAGTAGCAGAGATGAGGATGTTGAGATGGATGTGTGGGTGTACCAGGCGAGATAGAATTAAGACTAAAGCTATCCGGGATAGAGTAGGAGTAGCCCCCGTGGATGACAAGATGCGGGAGTCACGGCTGAGATGGTTCGGACATGTTAGGAGAAGAAACATTGATGCCCCTGTTAGGACGTGTGAGAGGTTGCCTATGGAGAGTTTGAGAAGGGGTCGAGGTAGGCCTAAGAAGTACTGGGAGAAGTGATTAGGCAGGATATGGCGCTGCTTCAGCTCACTGAGGACATGACACTTGATAGGAAGATGTGGAGGTCGAGGATTAAGGTAGAGGGTTAGTAGGTAGTTTATAGGGCTCAATGATAGGCTTAGTAGCATGGATTTCATTTCATATTCCTTGATTTTTATTATGGTATGTGGTTTTGTTCGCCTCAGGTATTTTATTCCGTGTTCCTATTATTGAATACATTTTGCTTTTTTTTTCCTCCTTTTTCTTACCCTTTCTAAGCCGAGGGTCTATTGGAAATAGCCTCTCTACCTGCATTAGGTAGGGGTAAGGTCTGCGTACAGACTACCCTCCCCAGACCTCACATGTTGGGATCAAACTAGGTTTTTTGTTGTTGTTGTTGTTGTTGTTCATGATATTGATGATCTTGTTTCCATTGTTGACTCCCTTGCCGGGACAGTATGGTTTCTATTATTGTTTATGTTGTTGATTCCCTTGTCTGAATGCTATCATTTTATTTGTTTGGGTGAGAAACAGTGTAAAGAACGAAGGGTGATGTCGTTCCATCATTTATATTCATTATCATGTGAGGAAAGAGTGTAAAGCACGAAGGTTGATGTCGTGCCATATTATTGGAATTAAAAGCACGAAGGTTGATGCCGTGCCATATTATTGAAATTAAAAGCACGAAGGGTGATGTCGTGCCATATTATTGAGAGTAAAAGCACGAAGGGTGATGTCGTGTGTGATATTGTGAGTGAGTGCTAATGCACGAAGGGTGATGTCGTGCCATACTTTTAGGAGTTCACGACACGAAGGGTGTTTCTGTGTAGGTAAGGACGAGGGACATGCATTATGATGTGATATTACCGGGTTCTAAGAAGTGTAAAGTGATGAGATTTAATTCAAAAAGCACTTAGGAGCGTGTCCGGATTGTGATTTGGAGGTACTCAGTGGAATTACTTGAAATGACGAATGTTGGATTTTTGGAATGTTTGACCAGGAGTAGAATTTTTTATATCAGGGTCGGATTCCGACTCTGGAAGTTGGAGTAGGTCCGTGCTGTCAGTTGTGTCTTGTGTGCAAAATTTGGGTTCAATCGGACATGATTTGATAGGTTTCGACATCATTTGTAGAAATTGAAAGTTCAAAGTACATTAGGCTTGAATCTATGTTCGATTCATATTTTTAATGTTTTTTGAGGTGATTTGAGGACTCGACTAAGTTCGTATCATGTTTTAGGACTCGTTAGTATATTTGGTTGAGGTCCCGGGGGGCTCGGGTTGATTTCAGATAAAGGGTCGATTTTTGAGTTTGAAAGATTACTGAAGCTGAAGCCTTATGGTGCAATCGCACCTCCGGAACATTGGTTGTAGGTGCGTGCTCGCAGGTGCGAGATATGGGCCGCAGATGCGGGCAGACTTGGGGAGGACAGTGGTCGCATGTGCGAAAACTTTTCCATACCTGCGTGGTCGTAGGAGCGGAGTGATTGGCGCAGAAGCGGAGGCCCAGCTCAAGTGGATCACCGCAGAAGCGGGTGTTTTGTCTCTTCTGCGACGCTACAGATGCGGCTAAGTGTCCGTAGAAGCGGAAAGCCTAGGCAGATTATTTAAAACAAGGGTTCGCAATTTTGGCTTCATTTTTAACATTTTGAGCTCTGTGGAAGGCGATTTTTGGAGAGATTTTCACGTGGGTGTTTGGGGTAAGTGATGCTTATCTAATTTTAATTAATTTTCATGATTATGTCTTTGATTTCATCATTTAATTAGTGATTTGGGGCGGAAACATTGGGGAAAATGGAGAAAAGTCCTTAGGCTAGATTTTGAGGTTTTGATTGGGATTTCGGTATCGGATTTGGGTAATTATGGTATGGGTGAACTCGTGGTCAAATGGGTGTTCAAATTTTGTGACTTTTTTCAGATTTCAAAATGTGGGCCCGATGGACGGCTTTGAGCTGATTTCTTATTTTCGATTAATAACTTCGTATTTTCTACTGAAATTGATTCCTTTAGCCCATGTTTTGTACTGCTTGTGGCTAGATTCGGGATATTTGGAGGTCGATTTGAGAGGCAAAGGTGTGTTGGAGTAGAGATTGCTCGGATAAGGTAAGTAACGGTTCTAAATTTAGTTCTGAGGGTATGAAACCCCGAATTTTGTATCATGTAATTGGTTTTGAGGTCACGCACATGCTAGGTGATGGACGTGTGGGCGCGCACCATAAGAATTGGGAATTGGTCAATTCTATGGAACCGTATAGATGATTAACCTGTTGATATCTGTAAATTCTTCATGTGATATGGAAATTGAACTACAAGTCTTGTTACAAATCATGCTTATGCCATGTGCTGGTACTGAAGGGGCCCTCAGAGGTCATGTGACATGTTTAAATATATGCTAAATTGTTGTTGTA
>ML421338.1:514-3014 GCA_005239525.1 Nicotiana knightiana | reverse complement strand
TAAATCTCTATAATTTTATCTTTCATTTATGTTCTTGTTATTTTACTTTCACGTTCGTATCAGTATGGCGCCAATACAATTTAATAAAGCAATCAATATCGTATTATCGATCTATAGGTATCTAAATTTTATTGGATTAAAATGCATAAAATTATTTGGACTATATTTTCGAATTAAAGATATATTAGTTCAAATAAATTATTGGGTTAATATAATTGGATTAGTTATATAAGTCCAATATATATGAATTAAATAAATAAGTTTAAATTCATTGGGTTAGCCCATTTAATTAGGCTAAAGTAATGAGCCCACTTCATTAGGCCCGAAATGTCATCTTGCCACGTGTCAAATGACGTGGTGCGCCAAGTCAAACAAAAGAGCCAATAGGTTTGTGCCACGTGTCAAAATGACAAGGCATGCCAAGTCAAGCTAAAGGGCCAATGAAATTGTGTCATGTGTGCAAGTGACATGTTCTGACCAATTAAATGCGGCCTTGTCACTCTTAAATCTCATTGGTCGGAAAGAGTTTGTTCTTATCATAACTCCTCCCTTCCACAACTATAAATAGGGGTCTTCATAACCCAGAAAAATGACCAGAAGTTATAAAAAAAAGCAAGAGAGAGCTCGTGGATCAAACGCCGCAAATTTCTCTACAAGTTTCAAGCTTCAAGCAATCAAGTTCAAGCTTAAGAACGAAGAACAATTCACGTATTCAAGATCAAGAACGAAGTAAAATCAATTACAAGGCGTTCAAGATCAAGGCTACTTGTTCGTGATACAATTAGTGGCAACAATCAAATTGTTCGCGATGGATAAATCAAGTTCAAATTCAAGATCAAGCTCAAAGGCCCTTGAATTTATATTGAAAAGAAGAATCAGAGGATTCATATAGATTGTAACGCTCAAATATTTGAAATCAAATACTAGGAATGTTGCGATATTTTTCGATCTTGATTATATTTTCTCAAAGCAATTTATTATCTACAAATTCTGGCACGCCCAGTGGAAAAATCTCTACCTCTCATCTCAACTTTTCAAACACCAAAGTTCAAGAACAACGAAATGGATTCCAAGAAAATCAACTCCAGTTCAACTTCCGCCAAGACTGCTAATTCCAGGTTTTATGCTGATGTGGAAAACATACTTGAAGTTACCTTGGGAAGCTTTAGACCAGTTACGAGGAGCAAAGCAAGCTCGTTAGGACAACAAGCACCCCAAGTGCCGTCCGTATCTAGCCCTGTTTTCGGATCTTCATTCTCAAAAGTATCAAGATCTTCCACAAAGGCACCCGAAAGAGGAAGCGATGTTCATGAAAAGATCAAGAAAACTCTTACTCTGCTTGACCTCTCCGGATCCAAGCACTCTGCTGTGAAGGAAGATGATGACGCTTCAAGTGATGGATCCTCCCCACTCACACCACATAGCGTGAGCCAATCAAGGATCAATCTGTGTGAAAATCCATGCTACTCTCCATCGTCCATGACAATCATGCAAGCCATGGTAACAAACACTTCATTTGTGGAGGAGCAGTTGGCAAACTTGACGGAAGCAATCGCTGGCTTGACCAAGTGCATGCAAAATCAAGATGCTAGAATCGACAAGCTAACAGATAGGGTGGGAATCTTGATGGAAGAAGAATCCACCCATGCACCTGGCAAACTCCCAGAAGTCCAAGAGATTGATGCTCCCCCACGACAAGTTGCATCCACTAAGGAAATTCCAGTCTCTTCGGAAGGGATGATTCCAATCAATCAACTAAAGGAGTTTATTGAAGGGACTATAAAAAACAAATATGAAGTTGCTTCCAAGTCCTCCTTTACCTATGCAAAGTCGTACACTTCAAGGATCGATATGTTGAAGATGTCTGCTGGCTATCAACCCCCGAAATTTCAACAGTTTGATGGCAAAGGCAATCCAAAGCAACATGTGGCGCACTTCGTTGAGACATGCAACAATGTTGGGACTTATGGAGAATACCTTGTCAAGCAGTTGTCCGCTCATTAAAAGGAAATTCTTTTGATTGGTACAAGGACCTCGAGGCTGGATCTGTTGATAGCTGGGATCAACTAGAGAAAGAATTCCTCAATCGCTTTTATAGCACGAGACGTACTGTGAGTATGATAGAACTCACAAGTACTCGTCAACGGAAGAGTGAACCAGTTATCGACTTTATCAATCGTTGGAGGAATGCAAGCCTCAACTGTAAAGACAGGCTTAGTGAAGCTTCTGGCATATAGATGTGCATCCAAGGCATGCATTGGGTGTTGCGCTACATCTTGCAAGGTATCAAGCCTAGCACATTTGAACAACTTGCAACTCGTGCCCATGATATGGAATTGAGCATGGCCTCTGCTGGGAACGAAAGGCTGCCCATCTATGAACCTCGCAAAGGGAACGACAAGCAAGAAGTCAGAAAATGGAGCAAGTTTGTACCGAGATCTGAAAATAAAGAAGCTATGAATGTCAACACATCGCCTGTGAAGTTCACGACGAAGGTGAG